>JASAMX010029401.1:0-28790 GCA_030248175.1 Microlaimidae sp. YZB2_3
ATTTGGGTAAAACATCGTGATCGCGTTAACGTAGATTTTTTAATCAATACAGTTAGTATGTTTACTGTGTGTCGACAGTCGCTAATCTCAGATTAATTTTAAGGTTATTTTTATTAAAAAAACAAAACAAAATAATTACCTCTTTTCACTTGTTTTAAATCTTCTCTTAGTAGGTCCATTAAGGTATTTTGTTTTAAGAATTGCGTTACTTCAAGAAACTCCTAAAAATCAAATAAAACTATTTTAGTGGACGATACCTTGTATACTTAGGGGTGACACTTGTAAATTTTTCACGTAAAATTAATTACTTAGTCTTAGTCACTAAAAGGAGAAGAATAAAAAATAATAAAATAAAATAATGTATTAAATCCTACTTGTTTGATATCGTGATTGGCGCCTCCTACCTCCCCGACTGATATGAAAGCGTGGCGGTTGAGATGGTCTTTGGCTAGTTGTTGCAACTCCCTTCGGAAAGTAGCCGAAAACATAAGAGTTTGCCTCTAAAAACAAGAAACAGCAAGAAATAGATAGTGTAATATGAAAAATAAAACCCATCAAAATAGATGCGTAAAAATAGCTTCATAATTCTATAAACAATAATAATGAAAATTATAAGCATCGACTATAAGATAATAATAAATAAATAAAAATTTTTTAAACTGATATCTTAGTACAAACTATTAACGATTTAGAGCCTATTAAAAATGTAAATTGGAAAATTAAACAGTTGGTTTGATATTAATTATTTCGATAAATCTTTAATAAATGAAGTTTCTCTTTTTTTTGTACACAGATTTCTAATTTTAATGATTGAAAGGCGAGTTTTTGGTAAACAAATAACTTAGTTTTTTTTACCGTCGTGTTCCAACTAAACAAAAGTTTATTTTATACCGTTCTTTGAAATTTTACGAACGATTTGTGCGATGTTCCTCACGGAATTTAAAAAGGAAATGCATTTTCCAAAATAAGATGAAGTGAGTGGGAACATGGTAGCGTTTTTACTAAAACAGGATGAAAAGGTACGAAAAGGAGGACAAAAAAATTTTCATCGGTATAACTCACATTACTCTTTGACACATCAAAACGACGCAAATTGTCGTTACACTTGCATCAAATTTTTATGTAGAAAATTGTCGTTACGTTACACTTGCGCAAAATTTTTATGTTGCAACTCGTACCTCTGTTTTGTCGGGCATGTCCGACCATTGGCAAATGCGACGGATGTCTGGTTCAAAATTGTTGTCCAGCATTCGATCAGCTTCGTCCAGCACTAAAAAGTGCAGTCGCCGGAAACTGATCTGAAAAATATTATTTTTTTTCGCTCAAAACAACAAAAATTACAGAAAGGAGAATAGTAAGTTCCTTAATGAATATTTAAAACAAAAACAACGACAAGATTAAAGATAGTTCATTTAAATCAATTAGTTTCATTACCATATTAATTAAAAATACAACATATCATCGTTACTACAGCAAAATGAAACAATGTCACTATAAAATACACGTGACTATGACTCATTCCATTCTTTGGTAAATAGAGGGGTGTTTAAAATATAAAATGAGTCACAGTCACCAGTATTATTTAACACAAACTGTGGCTTATTTTGCCGTAATAACGACGATATGCCTATTGAACAACATGGCCGTTGGTTTCAAACCAGCGGTTTGTGGGGTAAACGGTTGGTTCGTGGGATAAACCAAAAGAAACACTTACACAAACATACAAGGCAATCATTCGACCAATAATCGGGTATGCCAGCACAGTCTGGGGCCCCACAATATCAAGCACACAAATTAACAAACTGCAAACAATACTAAACACTGCTCACAGGGTCGCAACAGGGCACACCACAGCCACAAACAAACGACACACACACACACACGCAACCACGCACACACACACGCACACAAACACACACACTCACTCACACACACACACACACACACACACACACACACACACGCACGCACGCACGCACGCACACACACACACACACAAACACACGCACGCACGCACGCACGCACGCACGCACGCACACACACACACACACACACACACACACACACACACACACACACAGAGAGACACACACACACACACACACACGCACGCACGCACGCACGCACGCACACACACACACACACACACACACACACACACACACACACACACACACACACACACACACACACACACACACACACACACACACACACACACACACGCGCACGCACGCACGCACGCACGCACGCACACACACACACACACGCACGCACGCACGCACGCACGCACACACACACACACACACACACACACAAACACACACACATCATACACAAAGAGGCTAAAGTCCTCCCAATAGCAACACACATTCATTCAACTCCACGCAAAACAAACGAAATTGGCAGCCATGTACAATAACAATCCACTTAACTACTTAATACAACCTGCACCCAGCACGCTCAAAAAGCAAACAATCTTCCACAACAACACCAACAAATATTTCAACAGAGATATACATAACAAAACATACAAAGCACTAAAACAAGAAATCCACAAAAACACAATCACAAATAACATTAACAACATCCCAATAAATCTAATATTTCAAACAAAAGCACCAGCAATAAGCAATGAGGAAGAAAATCTTCGTTGCGGGGTGAGGAGAACCCTCGTTCAACTCAGGGCGGGGAGATCCCTTTTCTTCTACTCTTACCTACACAAAATCAATCCCAGACAATTAAGCCTGACCGGATCGGGATTTTCCGATCCGGTCAGATCGAAAGTCAATCCGGCTGGATCAGATATTTCACTGCATCAGATCTGGTGAATCATAGTTTAATTATATTTGTAATTCATTTTTGTGTAAAATAACCCTAACTAATTAATAATAGTGTTATTTTAACATAAAATAGGCCACTAATAATACTTAAATTAATTAACATAACAAAATATTTTGTTAAAATACTGATAGGCGTTCACAAATCTTTACTCCGTTCTCATCTTAGTCTATTTTGTCAGTTAATCTTGTTTGAGGGTGTGACTCATGAGTACATATTTTAAATAGTAGAATTAACAACTGCGTAAGACAGCATTATATCATCAATCCATATATCAGCAATCAGCACTCCTGCCCCAGTATGTGGTTCTGCTTTTGAGCCATCTGTGTAACAACACATAGCAGACTAAGGTTGAATGGCATCTTTTTTAGTGTCCCAATCTTGCCGACTAGGAAATTCAACTTTAAAGTTCCTTTCAATTTTGAAAATTTTCACTCTCAAGCTTTAGCATTAGGATTTTTCTTAATACCAACTGCTTGATTTAAGAGTGCCCTCCATTTGTATCTCTTGTTTGCCATTAGTTAGTATACCTAACCTGTAGCTGGTTAATATTGCCTCCCCTTTGATAATAATATCCAAGAATGCAAGATTAAGAAATGTTTTTATAGCCGCTGCGAGTGTTGTTCTTATAGCCCCAGTTATGCTAAGACATGCTTGGCGTTGTATTTGCGCAAAAAAGTTTTTAGCAATGCCCAGTTCTAATCTAGACTGCACTGCAACACCACCGCTGCATATTTTAGCATGGAAATAATTACACTGGTATATACCCAATGCATATTTTTGGGTGTTATACCCCACGTTTTCCTACAGCCTTGTGACATTGCCAGAGTGCCATAAGACCTTTTTGTTGCCGGTTCTGGGATTGCTGAATCCAAGACAATTTGTTGTCATGTATAACTCCCAAATACTTGGCTACTGTTGCCAACTGTAATTGTGTGTTAAAAAAAAATTTGTGCCACTGAACATTTGGCATCTTTTATTTGTGAGCAAAAAGTACCATCTTAGTTTTGTTAGGATTTAATGAAAGTCCTTGTTCTTCACATCATTCTTCTACCTGCACTAAAGCAGTCTGAGCTTGATCTGCCACTATATATGTCCAGATATTTTCCTTGAACCAGTATGGTTACCAGACCTGTGCAAGCCGCCTCCCCGGTAGTTTATCGGGGAGGGCACGGCCAAAACGGGGGGGGCACGGGGGGACAATTTTTTTGAAACGGGGGGCAATAAAACGGGGGGCAAGCAGAGGGGAAAGAAAAAAAAAGAGAAGGGGAAAAAAGAGAAAAAAGAAGGGAAAAGGGAAAAAAGGGACAAAAAAAGCGAAAATAAGGTAAAAATAGGTCTAAAATGGTTTAAAATACATTGAAATAGGCTAAAAACTGCAAAAAATTCGCGATGATGGCGTCATCATGAGTTAAAAATGACGTCATAATTTTAGGGTACTTTTTTCATTTTTTTGGCAGGGGGGGCAATAAAACGGGGGGGGGGGGCAAATCCTCCATTAAAACGGGGGGGGGCATTTCCAGACCGTGCACAGGTCTGGGTTACATCAAGAGTATCCCTGGATATGATGTCCAGTTTTACTAATTTTGTTAAAAAGGCTATCCACTACGAAGCTATTTACCACATTGGAGTTGTATATACTAAACTTTTTGTTTGGCTGCCAAATAAAGTTCACACATAGAACACAACATATGTTTCATATGAAGCTTTAACAGTAAAATGTCTCCAAACACTAACAACACTGCCATCTAACATATTTCAATATAACTAATAAATGTAAAATTTTGTGCGGCACTTTGCACTTTAAAGTAATAATTCCACTTTTAAAAATCTAACATATCATAAAAATGCAAAAAATTCAATTTTATTTGATGTTTCGTCTACTTCATTGGTTCACCATCTATTGATGTATAGACTAAGGACTTCTTGATAAGTGAAAGTGCGATTCATCAGCAATGTTCTGCTGCACAAATAGTATTAAAGCAATCGGCATTTACCAGATCTGAAAAAAAATCCGGCCAGATTGGATCAGAAAATGGCCAGATCTACGGGTTGCCGGATCGGATCGGATATCCGGTTGGGCCTTACACACAATAAACATCACCAAACTGCCTGCTATGCAAAACAAAAACACACACAACACAGATCTTTTCCACATTCACACACATTAACACGATTTTGGGACCAGATAATCTTTGGGCGAACCTTTCTCCTATGAGACTGGGAAGAGGGGGGAGCAAGGCGAGGAGCGTGCAAGATGGAAACAACCAGGGTTGAACAAAACTCTGACCGTTGGCAAAAGACAACAACAACAACAACAACAAGGCCGTTGAATTATCAACAGAAGCAAAAAAACAACAACAAAAAAAAGAAAACAATAATAATAAAAAGTTGGCTTACATATCCATCTGTGACAAATTGAATGAGTCTCCCGGGTGTGGCCACGATAATGGATTGTGGTCGTTTCAGCTGGTCCAAATTGTACTGGACGCTTAGACCGCCATATACCGCCAGCGCCGTTAAAACCGTCCCTATAATTATATTTTTTTTAAATTATTTAATTTTATTTTACTATAAAAAAATATATAAGTAACTTTAAATCTATCGATTACGTATAGCAAATTTAGCATTTTCGCAAATGAGCAATTATAGTTTTCAATAATTAACGTTATTATTTTAATAATAATATTCGTAAAAAGAAAAATATATGCTAAATTAAACAGTATATATTACAATAATAGCAGAATGAATTTACAATCACTATGATATTATTTTTATTTTTTTTGCATTTAACAAGAGTCACAACTCACTGATACTTTAAATGTGTCACTAATAAATATTTTTTTAAAATTACCCCACACACTTTGGAATAAAATGCTTTAAAATTAACTTTATTAACCCACATTAAGAAGTGTGGACCCTTACCGTGTGCCAATTTCTTGATTTCCTCCATTATCTGCTTGGCCAGTTCGTGAGTGGGCGAAAGGATGACAGCCACGGGAAAGCACTGCTCGTCGTACACCTGCCCTGTGGCCCCCGCCGTTAGCATCCAGTCCAACATAGGTAGCAGGTACGCAGCCTTAACAAAACCTCAACGTGTCGTATGTAAGCTAATTTCAGGAAGGAGCCATAATAAAAATTAGAAAACCGTTAAGGTGAACACTAAAAATTGGGACAGAAGGGCTAACACTCTCACTCATAGGCATACATGGGCAAGTTGGCCCGGAGTGGAAGGAATAAAACCTGGAATTTTGAAGGGGGGTTTAAAATCTGAGATTAACCACATCGTTTTATTTTCTGGAGTGCATTTACCCATATAGTTTTTCGATTTTGAAGAAAACATAGATAAAAAGTGCTAATTTTAGGTCAAAAAACCTTTTTTATTGCATTTTTGAGATTTTTATTGCTTAAAACACTCATTTTGACCTCTGAACTTAAGTCTGGAGACAATTGAAGTCATTTTAAAGACATTTTTAAATTTTTTTTTTTGGGGGGGGGGGGGGTTAAGCGTTAAACTTTTCTCTCTTCCCCACTTCTGACTGTGAGGAAGGGGGTGGGGGGTTAAACCCCTTATCTCACAATTTTGGGGGGTTTAACCCCCCAACCCTTCCCCCATACCCATGTATGCCCATAGGTGGGCAGGGGAAGTTGGGGGGGAGGCTTTACCCCTCTCAAAATCCCGATTCCCAAAACCTCCTTAAACTTTGACACTCTCCTTCTAAAATTTAGGAGTACTCTGAACACTCCTCTAAAATTTGGGGTCTTAGTATCAGTACTAAAAACGCCAAAAATGGGGTATTTGAGGTATACCCCAAACAAATTTTTGGGACCCCCCGAATTTTGGGGGGTCGGTTATATATAGCCCCCAAAATCCGGTAGGCTGCCAACCTATGCTCTGACCCATCGCTAGGCAGGTGAAACAACAGGTGAAAATTGGCGGTTAGGCGTCAGTTTGTCGAGACCAGGATATAAAATATTTTTAGCGTCTGTAAATTTTTGTAAATCACGCCTACAAAAAACTACCTACACGCCTAAAAATTTTGGGAGCGAGAGCCAAATTCTTAAGAGCTAGAGCAAAAACGTCACTGGCGTTGATTTTGCATAAAATAAACCCAACTGGCAGGTTTTCGAGAAAATATAATAAAAATTCCATTTTTGCACCTCTTTAACATCATTCAGCTGTTTTTAATTTTTTTGTTGGAAATCTTACCGTTTTTCCGGATCCGGTTTCGGCACAGGCCATCAGGTCTCGCCCGGTTCTGATAACGGGCACAGCCGCCTTCTGTATGGGAGTGGGTACGGAATACTGGCTTCTTTTGATATTCTCTTTGATACGCTCGTGTAGACCCATTTCCGAAAAAGATCTGAAATAAAAAAATAAGTTAATAATAATAATAATAAATAATAATAATAATAATAAACGCGAGTATAAAGTATTCATTCATTCAATTTAATACTGATGAACTCACTGGGGCAGAAGAAAAAATAATAATGTAGAAACATCATCATCTGGATCCGCTGAATCCCAGTCGATTGAGGTTAGCGAGGCGCCACTGAATCATTGAGCGCCAGTTATCTGTCAGTGGCGTGCCCAGGATTTAATTTCGGGGGGGGGACACTAACCCTGAAGGGGGGTCTTGAGGGCGGCAGCCCCCCAGAAATGAGAGGTCTGGGGGTCAAGGGGCAGAGCCTCTTGTCAGGGGGTCCGGGGGGGGGAGAAAATTATTAATTAAAGCGCTAAAATACACTAGAAATTTTAATTCCAGATGATGTTTATTACAAAATTTGAGGTTTTTTTTATCCCTTTAGATTTAAAACATGTTTTTACAACGTTAATAAAAGGTTAATAGTGTTTATAGTAGTTTGATTTAACATTTATGCCTTAACTATTGAACGGCAAAATCGATTTAAAATTGAAAAACTATGATAAATTGTCAATTTAAACTACCCGCGAAGCGGGGAAAATTTGGTTTTTTGACCATTAATATGCTTTTGGAAGGCATCGGGAAAGTTTCTGTATTAATATTAAAGAAAAAAAAATTTTTCTCTCCCAAAATTCAAAAAAATAAATCAAGCTCAAAACCAGCTACTAGGAACAGCCAAATGTTTGGCCCACGCTAAGGATAGGAAAATTTTGAAAAATCCAAAAGAAGAACTTTTTTGTTTATTAAACTTTTAAAAAAAAACGGCTACAAACATAATATAATTACAAATGTGCATTAAAACCACCGAAAATAGGACCAAAACCTAAACCAGCCCGCCGCCGAATTTCACTTCCATATATCTCATCAAAATTAAGAACAATTTTAAAAAAATAGACATCGAAATAGTTTCTAAGACATCAAACACAATTCACCAAGCAATAATGAGTAATAAAAATCCACATAATCCGAAACCTGAACCAAAAGGAATTGTACACTGCATTAATTGTACAGATTGCGATAATTTTTACATCGGTCAAACAATTTGAAAAATAAATACTAGGATCAAAGAACACAAAAAAGACCCAAACTCAGCGCTAAAACAACATAATACAGAAACGCAACACAATATTGACTTAAAAACATTAAAATACTCTATAAATCCGCTGAAATTACCAAAAAACGCTTTTCTGTAGATTTATTAAAAAAAGAAGCTTTATTAATAAACTTAAACTCCAAATCGCGCTCGTTAAATACAGCAAAATCAGAAATACACCCCATGCTATTATCGGCTGCAAAAAACACTTACACAAGGAAATGCTTCAACTTTAACCAGTTTTTCATTCATTTTTTCTTTTTTTGAAACACTACTCATATTCATTATGTCTACTTTTCACCTAATTATGACCACATTTATGTTTACATTAGAAATTCCCAAGTGATTTGATTTACTGATTTTATTGCTGTCCGCAAAGAAAGTCTATGCACCGTTTTATCATAACACTACGAATTATTCATTTATCTCTTGTTTTCCGAGTTTCTATTGTTTTTATATGGTTTTAATTGACTATTTCATGACGTTTTTATTTGTTGTATTCCAAAATAATATCCTAATTGTTTGTGTTTTTAGACCCTTGAAAAAGAAGCACGTAGTGGCTTCGAAACGTTGGAATAAAGTTTTATTGAAACTGTTTTATCTTCAATTTTATTGGGGTCAAAGCCCGAAAACTGTACTAATCTAATCTTGAATGCATGTTCAAGGAGTTTGATTCTTCTGAAGGAATTACAAGATAAAGGGTCGCCTTTACCTTTGAATAAAGGCACCAGGAAGCTACATTTGAGTTTTTCTGCTAGGACATGGTTAAACAAGAGATCATTTGCCATGGTGTACCGTAAAGCGTCGAACTCCTTCTTCTCCGGCTGCTCTTATCATTACTCCATTGACACCGCTTGGTCAATATAATGAAGAATCAAAATAATGAAGAAACAAACAAACAAAAAATAAACAAAACATGCTAAAAACTAAGCATTGCCACCATAGGTGGGCGTTTTGCGGGGTTATACCCCCAAAAATCCCGATTATAGCCGAAACACCCTCTAAAATTTGGGGGTACCCCGGACACCCCCCTAAAACTCCCCGGTACTAAAAACGCTAAAAATGGGGTGTTTGAGGTACACCCCCAAAAATTTTTCGGGACGCCTCCCCATTTCGGGGGTCGAGTATACCCCCCAAAAATCCGGGAGGCTGCCCACCTATGATTGCCACACTACTAAATTTAAAAGCTCTTACTCGACGGAGGGTGGTATGTTATCGCCGCTCTTCTGCACCTCGATGTCCAAATGCTGGTCGAAATTGAGACCTGCGGGTATGTTGTGCTCCTCTCCGAACAGAGCCTCTTCGTCCGTTTCGTCGGGAATGTACGTGGCACGCTTCTTTACCCCTGTCAAATAAACACCGTTACCATAGATGAAAATTCCCAAATTAGAACAAAAAAACTTAAAAAAAAAATAAAAGGGGCCTTGGTTGAAACCGGGCCCCCCCCCGGACCCCCCTGATTTCAAACTGACTACCCCGGCGCCTCCCCCCCCGAGCCCCTCCCCCCACCTGGGGGCCGGGCGGGGAGGAGTGGGGGGGGGCGCAGGGAGGGGGACACCCCAGGGGGCGGGGGGGGGGGGGGGGGAGATGGCATACAGAGCATGGGGGGGTTGGGGGCGGGAAATGAATTCTGAGAAGGGGGGCCTCTAGACCGGTGGGGAAAGGTGCCCCCCCCCCCAATTTTGGAAAAATGAAGAAAAAAAATGTCTTTAATTTGATGACTTCTAAACTCCTCCAAACTTAAGTTTTGAGGTACAAAATGAATGTTTTAACAATAAAAAGCTCAAAAATGCAAAAAAAGGCTACTTTTTTGACCTAAAATTAGCTTTTTCCTATTTTTCCTTCAAAACGAAAAACGAAGGGAAAAGCACTCCAGAAAAAAAAACGAAGGGATGCGTCTGATTTTACCTCCTAGCCTCGAAAAAATTTGCGGAAAATGCACTCCAGAGAAAACAATATGGTGCGTTTCTGAATTTCTCCCCTAATTTGGGAGTTTAACCCCCCCCCCCCCCCCCCCCCCCCCCCTCTCCCCAGGGACGTAGCCAGAATTTCGAGAAAAAAATTTTGAGAACACATTGTAAAAAAAAATTTGGGAGGGGGGGGCTCCGCCCCCCCACCCCCCGAAAAAAAAGTTTTTGGAAACTATTTAAAAAAGCAGGGAATCTATGATACACTTTTGACCACCTCTCCTTAATTTTTGAAAACGTAAAAAAGCAGGGAAAACGAGATAAAGCGATAATACACGTTTTTGGCCTAATAACCAATTCATGTTAGCGGAAAAACATTCTTAGATGTTTTTAACATAAAAACATTTTACATCATTCACACTTTACATACCTCGATTTTACCAGGCAATTTTAGATATGGACTTAGGTCAAACCCATTGTAGGCTGTCATGAAAAAAAACACAAACCCACACAAACAACCCCCCCCCCCCCCCCTTTTGTAGTTAAAAAACAGTACTTTTGTACTCTTTTATGCATAAATAGCACTATTTTAGCGGAAAATATAATTCCTTAGTTAAAAATTACACTAAGAAAACTTAAAGAAATAATTTAATGTGACTTAGTTTCAGACCCCTTGGCTAAACCCACATTGTAAACCAAAGCACATGAGCAGCATCTTGACTCCATGTTTTCTAGGGTACCTACCTATATGAAAAATAAAAAATCCGAGCCAATGCTATAGGCGGCAGGAAAATTTAGGAGGGGGGATGTACATAAATCACTAATATGATTGTTTGTTTTGCTTTCTGTGTAGTACTTATTACTTATAAAACTTATTGTACTAACTTTAAAATAACAATAGCATCAGGCAACATAAATAACGAGATATATATGTATGTATACTATAGAAAGTGACCGCTGAGTGAAGCGAAACGGAACAAATTTTTGGTTTTTGGGGATCCATTGGGGTACTAAAATTATTTTAAAGTTTGGCGCCGAGCGATTAGCGAGGCGCTAGAAAATTTTGAAGTTTTGGTCTGAAAACCAACATATTTTACTATCTGGCGACCATTTTGGGGGGGGCGGCACCCCCACCTAACCACTTTCCTTATTTTCCCCCGTCCGACCATTGCGGGGGGGGGGGGGGGGCCCGCCCGCCCCCCCCCCCCCCTGGCTACGTCCCTGCACACTCCGGACCAACTTGCCCATGTATGGGTTATACCCCCAAAATTTCGGATTTTGCTGACACCCCCCTTAAATTCGGGGTACCCGGAAACACCTCCCCAAATTCGCCTCTCGGAGAAAAATTTTTAAGCGTGATAAAAGGACTAAAAAAATTTTTTTTTATTACCTTGTTTATGTCATATACTTAATTTTTTCTCCTATTATTCAACAAACATTAATTAAAAATTATTAACCTTTATTAACGTTTTAAACACCTTTTTTAATTGTAAAGGTATAAAAAACCTTAAATTTTGTAATAAACATCATCTGGAATTAAAATTTCTAGTGTATTTTAGCGCCTTAAATTAAAAATTTTCTCCCCCAGGGGACATTCTGCCACCCTGACCCTCCTGACAAGGGGCTCTGCCCCTTGACCCCGCTGGGGGGCTCTTGCCACCCAGACCCCCCATTACTGGAGGGGGGCTGCCGCCCTCCTGACCCCCCTTCAGGGTTAGTTGTTTACCCCCCCCCCAAATGAAATTCTGGGCACGCCATTGTTCTAAACCCCCCAAATTTTTATCCTTGGCAATCCAAAAGGGGGGGTCTAGACACCCCCTGGCTACGCCCATGTATATAATCTTTAATTAAATATAAGATTATGGATTAAAAAGTTTGTGATACTTGACTTTATAATCAAGACAATATAATTGCTATTCTATTATTACGTAATTTTTAAAAAAACTATGATTTCTAATCTAATTCTAAGAATATATATAACACATTATTATTAAAAGAATTAAAAAATAAAATTTGTAAGTTGCAATAAGGTCTTATTTTAATTTTACACAGTTTTAAAGCATTTATAAGCTTGTTTTACGTTTTTTTACACGTTTTAAGCCCATTTTAAGGCAGCGCGGAAATATTGGGTACACCCCCCCTCAAAGTTTGGGTCTTGCCAGACACCCCCCCCCCTAAAATTTGACCCCCCCCCTATACTCCCCCAAAATCCGAGAGGCTGCCCACCTATGGTACATCTCCTAACCTTTAAAATTTGCCTACTCTCCTTATAAACAATTCAAGTCCCTTTCTCCTTTCAAATTTTTGAATTTTTTATCTTTGAAATCTTACCCGTTCAATAATTTTATTCGATAAAACGTAGTATTATGTTATAAAAACAATTATTAAACCTTTAATGGTTTAAAAATATTTTGCTTCGGACATTGGACCCCACGTGGCCTGACCTGACCCCTTTTTTTAGAATTCTAGGAAAGGGGCGGGGTTAACGTTAAAAGTTCAACCCTCCCACTTAAAAGAGGAGGGGGAGGGGGGTGAAAGGTTAACCCTTCCTTATCCCCTCCAAATGGTCCAACGAAAAAGATCAATTTAAAAGTAGCACCTCTAGTCACGACCATACGTGGGCCACCTTCTCAAAACGCCGTTTTAAGCAAAAGCACAATTTAGTACAGGGGCAGGAGGGTAAATTTTACGAGTAAGGGAGTGGTCGAGGTTTTGCATAATTTTCTTTTTTTTTGGGGAGGGGGGTTGTCGTGCCGTCACATTCGGGATATTTTTCGTCAATTGGGCAGTGTCACTGTTCAACTGTGTATCTTTGTCTGATTCAATCCAAAACATTACTTTTCACAAGAAATGTTTTTAGTAAAGAACGAAAACCTAATTTTCTAATAAAAATAAATAAAAAAATACAAACAAAAATAGCTTATATAAAATCAGTACGTTTACACAATTTTTCAAGCTAAAAAATTATTTTCAGTAATTTATGTAATAAAAAAACAGTATACGATTTAAAACTGTTTGACTTCAGACATCAGACCCTTTTGATCCTGTTTTAAATTTCAAAATTGCCCACCTCGAGTCAACTTCCCAAAAAGCCAGGTACGTACCCAGGAGGGCGGGGGGCGGCGGCCGCCCCCCCCCCGAAACGGTCGGAAAGAGGGAATAAGGATAGTGGTTGGGCGAGGCCCCCCCCCGAAATGGTCGCCAGATAGTAAAATTTGGGGGTTTTCAGAGGCTAAAAATTCAAAATTTTCTAGCGCCTCGCTAATCGCTCGGCGCCAAACTATAAAATAATTTTAGTACCCCAATTGACCCCCAAAAACCAAAAATTTTTCCCGCTTCGCTTCGCTCAGCGGTCACTTTCAATAGTATACATACATATATCTCGCTATTTATCTTGCCTAATGCTAATGTTATTTCATAGTTAGTACAATATTTTTTATAAGTAATAAGTACTACACAGAAAGCAAAACAAACAATCATATTGGTTGATTTATGTACCTCCCCCCTCCTAAATTTTCCAGCCGCCTATAGCATTGGCTCGGATTTTTTTCATATAGGTAGGTAGGTACCCTAAATAACATGGAGTCGAGATGCTGCTCATGTGCTTTGGTTTACAATGTGGGTGTAGCCAAGGGGTCTGAAAGGTCTCTTAATTCCTTTTTTGTGAAATCCAGGCTCTGCCAATGTGTGCTAATGTAATTTTTAACTAAGAAAACATGTTTTTATCGCTAAAAACATTAGATAATAGGTTATTAGGCAAAAAACAGTGTATTATACAGCTTTATCTACGTTTATCCCTGCTTTTTTAACGTTTTCAAAAATAAAGGGGGGCTCCGCCCCCCCCCCAAAATTTCGGCCCCGAATTTTTTTTTGTACTACAATCCGCCCTCCCCCCCCCCCAAATGAAACTCTGCGTACGTCCCTGCAAAAACAGAGTCTACATAAACACAATCCAAAATATAGCACCTAATATTACAATTATACAAATTTTTTATTCAAAAAAAAAAAATCCCCCAGCCAACCCCCCCCACACTCCCCCCACAAACATCGCATTCTCTACTGAAGTGGCCCGACTTTCGACATCTAGAAAGTGCAATACAAAAATATCAGTGTGGAAAACTCAAACTCACCGATTCAAACATGACCAAGCCTCAAAACGGGGGTCTCTTGGGATGCGGTTGCTCACCCCAGAAGAAGGATTTTTGAGGAAAGATCACCTAGCAAGACCAAAAAGTAGTGTTTTGTTAGTAGAGCCCCGGCGGCGGGGCAGAATGCCCATGGGGATGATTATTTTTTTGATGATAGCAAATTCTCCAGCTTTGATTGAATGACGAAATGTTAAAGCAACGCAATTTCTTAGCAAAAACCCATGGTATGAAAGTCTTGCGTATCAAAAGCGTAGGTAAGCGAAATCTAAAAATCACGCAACATTTTATCAAATAAACTGCTTAATGATTGTGCAAAGGATAAAATGTGCGGCGATTAAAATGCTAAGCATCTAATTTCTGGACATCCAATTCTTTTAAATTCGAGCTTTAAAGACACCCTCGAAAATTTAAATTTAATCACTGAAGCGCACACATCCTCAGACTTGTGCACGGTCTGAAAATGCCCCTCCACCGCTTTATTGAAGGATTTGCCCCCCCCCCGCCCAAAAATGAAAAAGTACCCAAAAATTATGGCGCTATTTTTACCTATTATGACTGCATCAGCATCATCGCTAAATTTTAGCAGTTTTTAGCTTATTTTAATGCATTTTAAGCTATTTTAGACCTATTTTTAACTTATTTTCGGTTTTTGTCCCTTTTTTTACTTTTTCCTTCTTTTTTCTCCTTTTTCTTTTTTTTTCTTTCACCCCTACTTGCCCCCACCCGTTTCAAAAAAGTTGCTCCCTCCCCAAATAAAACCCTGGGGGCAGTGCACAAATGTGCATCCTATTATTTTTTTCTGCCCTTTAGAGTACAAACAACATTAATAATACCAAAGAAAATAAAAAAGTCAACAGGAAATGATGTAAGTCAACTAACTCAGTTTACTTAATATTTAACGTAAAAATTTTTTTTTGTCTTACCGTTTGCAAGTTTGTTCGTCTGGTTTCTTTCGAGGGCAATCTTTTAAAAAATGTCCAGTTTGTCCGCAATTATGACAGCGTTTTTCCCTATTGCTTCCTAGAAGAAAAATTTTAAATGTCTAATTGCCAAACTTGGTATATTGGAAAAAAACAAAAATTTAAGTCTTTTATGGTTATTTCATGTCAATCTTTTGGTTATTTTATAAAGATTAAAATTCCTTTTCTTTTATTTAAAAATTGTTTTTAACAGAATTTATGACAAAAAAGACGCAAAATAGATTTTTTTGATTTAAAAAATATACGTCACTTTTTTCGACTGGTTTTTTACTCCCACGTTTAAAGACAAATGGGGTAAAAATAGGAGTTTTTTTATTAAAACACTAAAATCTCGACAAATACCGTGTTAAGCCGGTAAATACGGCTTTTGAAACGGCCTCTGATGGTACGGGGTCTTTAGAGCCGTAAATATGAAACTTGGAGCCGTCGGTAATTTTTAGGAACTTGGCACCACGAATAATGAGAACTTGGAGCCCCTGAGAAAAAATCAGTTTGTGCTTGGATTCAGTTTTCAGCGATTTTTATTTTCGGCTCCAAGTTTCAATTTAAGGCTCCAACTTCTTAACTTCCGGCTTCAAGTTTCCTATTTTTTTCCAAAATTCCCTCAATTCCAACGACTCTAAATCCCTCTGGTAATTTAGAAGCAGGTAGGAGGCAGCAAAAATGTTTTAGAGGCAGATAGGATTAGAGCGGAGCAGCGAAAACGGCCTCCTATGCTAAAGCATATGCAAGTTGTGAGGAGGTAGGTACGAGGCAGCAAAATTTTCAATGGAAGAAGGTAAAAAACCTGTCTTACCAAATGAGGCACCCTTTTTTGCCTGGTTAAAATTTGTAGTTTGTTTTGTTATGCTTTTAAAACCAAATTTGTCGCTGCAATGGGAAATTGTTTAAGTAAAAAATGTCCTTAAAAACTCTATTTTGGCCGTTTTTTGATAAGTAATATTTCTTTAACTTTTAAAGATAATTTGACGAAAAAAGTCACAAGGTTTGGAAGCGTAGGGTAAGGTTTTTCCTAAAAATAATCTAAATCAAAGACAAAAGTTTGACTCTTTATCGCAATTAACAAATGGTTTTGGAATTATATTAACAAAAGTATTTCCTTAATTTTACAGATATTTTAAACACATATCTTTGTATTTCTACCAGATATGCTGTAGAGAGCGGAAATGTAAGAAACATAACAAATAAACATTTTATTACAATATGAGCAAATCACTGATTATCCAATAAATGCAAATGGATATTTTCAATTTTATTTTAACAAATTTGGATAGTCCACAAGATATTAACTCAGAAATATATATCAAGAAAAAAAACACTGATACCTAAATTTACACTATAAAAACAGTTCTATTGTCAGGAGGGTTAACATCTAAATAACATAAAGCGAGTTAAATCTATTTAGATAGTCTAGTTTTTTCTATGTTTTTTCAACCAGGACACGAATTCTGTAGCTGCGACGTTCAAAACCGGGGATTGGAGACCGGTCACAGTTGAAACTTGAGGAACGGCTGAAAGCGCCGGTCCACTTATGACTTGATCCGGAGGTTGAACGTCGTAAGAATAGCTAACTGATGGAAGTAAGCTTTGAGACAGCCCTGAGACCACGGTTGGCTGGCTTCTAACGACCGTGTAACTTGGGACTGATCTGACGACTGGGATTACTGACGGGGTTCTAAGGACCGATCTTGTTATTAATGGTCTAACAATTGTGGATCCTTGAACGACGCTGACTGGATCTGTATATTAAATTATATTTATTATCTTTAAAAAACAAATAATTTTAAATGCAACTTTAAAATGTTTTGAAAACATAAATTACAGCTCAAAGTTTACTTGTTTTTTTTTAAATAGAATTTGGCAGAATTTTAAATTCTTGGCAATAAATTAATAGACAATTCTGCCAAAAATATTATTAAGTAAACGAATTGAAAATTACTTCCATATAATTGCCCTAATAATATTTGAGCCAAAGAACTTTTTTGTTTTGCGTTTTTTTATATTTACTTCAAATGTATTTTCGTTCATTGACCAAAGTCACGAAAGAGATATTCGGGTGTGGAAAGTGCGTTCGAAATTGTCGACTCGCATTAATTTTTTTTTTGGAAAATTGCTCAAAAACTACTGACCGTACTTAACTAAACATCATACGGAACGACCAATGGTACGGGGTTTTTAGAGCCACAAGCAGGGAACTTAGAGCCATAGGAATTTTTTGGAAACTTAGAGCGTTTAAGATAAAACTAGTTTTTGTTTCGATTTATATTTTGCTCAGGCTTAGGCACACGTTTTAGTCATTTTTATTTTCGGCTCCAAGTTCCCCAACTATGGCTCCAAGTTCCCTATTTTTGGCTCCAAATTTTAGCTCCAAGTTCCTAAGGCTCCATCGACCCTAAACCCGACCAATCAGCTGCACGCCAACTATTGTCACCCTAAGCCTAAGTCGAACACTTTCCAACTGTCGAACTAAGCCAAATCGTATGTAAATTGTTCCTTACGTGACTTTGGTCGATTAAAACAATCAGATTAACGGGAACATTTTGTTTATAAAATGTTATTTTTATGCGTTAAGCAATTCGAAAAAACATAAAAAAGTACTATTGTAAACGCGCTTCAAATAAATAATAAGGAATTCATTTACCTCTTACATATAATGTTCTTAAATATCGCCCCTCAACGCCCAAAAAGACCAAAAGAAGCACAGCAACTTTCACAGAGGATTTCATTTTTTCCAAACAAAAAATAAAAAAAGCAAACTAACAAAAATCTAAAAAGTAAAATAGCAAACGTTCGTAACATCACTATAAATTTATACTTCGACCAGGGGTCGCATTCTGAAAAAACACTTAAAATAGAAAAAAAATAATATATATTGTAAATTAATAAGACTGCCGCGTATGGGAGTTAAAATGAATGCAATGATTTTTTTCTATTTTTTTCTCACGCCGCAAGGGTCGCATTCTGACGCGTGGTTAAAAGTTATCCCGGAATAACTTTTTTACGTGCTTAAGGATGCGAGTGAAAAATCAATTTTAGTCGAGATAAATCTATTCTATTGTTTTGAGGATAAAAATTTATCCAACTCAAGAGGTGGATAAATATTTTCTCCCATAGGATTAATTTAATAAAAAATAAAATACGTGCATTAACTAACCGTGCTATTTATAAAACTTTTGGACCCGGTCCAAAACGGACTGGATCTATTTTTTACGCAGACCGGTCTGCGTAAAAAGCGGTCCCAGTCCGTTTTGATCATCGTACTATTTATCGCGAGTACACCGCTTTTCTACTATGCACATTTAATCAAATTTGCGTAAAACTATTAAAAACTTAATATTTCTTTATTATTACAATTCTACGTTGAAATTAGAATATCAGTTGCAAGATTTATTAAGTTTTAATTCATTAAGTTTTAAAATTTAAAAATAATGTGAACAATTCTCTGACAATCGAAACAGGTAATTTGGACGTGTGCATTGCATTCGCAATAACGGACTAGGACCGCTTTTTACGCAGACCGGTATGCGTAAAAAGTGGACTCAGTCCGCTTTGGACCGGGTCCAAAAGTTTTATGAATAGCACAGTAATTTTTTTATTTTGCGCGAGGTGGATTTGCGGCGCGACAAAAAAAATTAGAAAAATTCATTGCATTCATTTTCACTCCCACCTGCGGCAGTCTTATTAATTCACAATATATTATTTCTTTTTATTTTCATTGGAATGGATTTATCGGGGTAAATATAAGTGTTTCCTCAGAATGCCACCCCTGGGGAGTTTGAGTAAGTTTGCTTATTATAAAACCATAAGCAAGAAAATAAATAAAAAAAACAAACTTGTGTGTCCTAACACATCCCTTGTTTTTTATTGCATGTACTAGAACACAAACAACAGAGTTTTTATATTAAGTGTGTTTTTTGTTTTCTGTTAATCTGATATTACAATAGTTAGAAATCGAAATTTTATTTTTGAAAAAAGCGAACTACATGTAAATAACGCGTTCGCTTCTTTAACTTCTAAATTTTGAAATTATAAAAAAATTGTAAAAAACACCATACACCAAACACCATGTACAAGAAATGACATGTGTTTTATATATATTAATTTGGTAAAATTTTCTTATAAATACAAAATTTTAAATTTAAAGAAGCGAAATGGCTTCTTATACGTAGTTTGCTTCTTTTAAAAGTAAAATTTCAATTTAGAAATGGCTTCTTATACGTAGTTTGCTTCTTTTAAAAGTAAAATTTCAATTTATATCTGATAATATAAGAATAAAAGTAAAAAAACAGACGAAAAAACACACTAAATGTAAAAACCATAGGTAAAACTATTTTTTTAAATGGCATTTTTCATTCAATACTTTATAGAATAAACTCAAAATTAAATCTTAAGCTTTTTGGTAATTTAGTGTTGTTTCTATTAAATTTTATTGATATTCGTAAAGTAGAAATACTATATTTTGAAAGTGGTAAAAACATTTATTTTAACCAAGAGATATTTTTGTTAATAACTCGTTAATTGTTGAGAATTATTTTTGGTGTAATTAATATATAGCGAGTTTTAAAGATCATTGGAATTGGGTGTTTCAGTTTTTTTCATTTTTAACAGAATGATCGTGGGAAAATTAAACTTATTTTTATCTTTGAACTTTATTTATTTATTTATGTATGGACTTAATTTTTTTTGAACTCTGAACCAGTTTACTACCGAACTATTTTTGTTAGAATGATAAGAAAGGCACGAAAAATTGTAGGATCGTTTGCGTTGATCACAAGTCCCAATTTATATTACAAAAATTTTTGCTTTCTCAAAATGTGAAGAAGGATTAATGACCCTAATTTTACCTCTGGGTTAATGACCCTAATTTTACCTTAACAACAAAATATACAAAAATCCTACAAAAATGCATTACAAAAAAACGAATAAGAAAAATATTTAGCGCCAGCTAAACATAAAAATTTGAAACAATGTCATGGTTTTTACAGTAGCCTTAAATAACTGGTAAAAATATCCTAATAAATAGTTTATATATTAAATCTTAGTTTTAAGTATGAACGGCCGTTGTTTAATTCCAATCAAATAATCAATAATATACAAAGTTTAACAAAAATACATTACAAAATAAAATTTACAAAAGTGTTTAACTCTAAAACATCATAACAATCTCATAATTCTTAATAATTAAATAAAAATGTTTCTTTGAAGTCATTTTCTAATCACTCATACTGGAAAATTCTGGTTTAAAAACTTATCAAAATTACTAACTATTGAAAATGAATGATTACATTAATCCACTGATATTTATTTGTTTTAAAGTTTAAGTTTCCGCTTAATTGAAGGAAGTAAAGATTATTTTGCAAAAAACGTAGATAGCATCAGTGAAACCAGTTGTGTCAAGGTTGTTTTAAACTTCATTCGAGGTGCCAATATATAAAATTTTGTGTTTTTTGTTGTTTAAATTAAAAAAGTAAACTGGTTTACATTACTTCCGTTAGTTGTAAACATACTGTAGAAAAAAAGAGATAAAACGTCAAACAAAACTATTAATTTTTTAAGTTTACAGCCAGAACCATAAAAATTGAATTAAAACATGTTACTTTTGAAAAAAAAACTTGCTCATAGGCACATAATACATACATACATACATAATGTTTCATAGGTTTTATATATACTATTGTCGTTTTCAAAATATTTTTGTTTAATTTTATTTTATATTTGAAGATATTTCATTCGTCAATATCTGGTCATTTAGTTCAAAAATTAGATATTAATTTAAAAATCTGTACCGAAAAAACACTAACGACTATGCTAAGAGTATTGTCGAAAAATAAATGTACGATTTTGACTTAAAATATTACATTAAATTTAAGTGCGTAATTTTCCATAATTTAAATTTTTCAAACAGAGAGGTCATCATCTTGAAATCAAAAATCAATATAGAACATGAAGTTTTTAAATGTAATTTTAATTTATCATAATATTATGGCTCCTTTTACCTAACATCTACAATCAAAAAATAAATGATTACATTAATCTGTTGATATTTTTTGTTGAAAACACTGTTGCTTTTTAGTTTTCGCTAAATTGAAGAAAGTAGAGATCATTGTTATTGACAAAATGTGAAAAACTTAACAAGCTCGCGCGTTTTGGAATTTCAAACAAGTGGTTTAAAGCAGTAGGTTTATTACAGACATTGTTTTTGTGGATTTTAGTAAAACGTTTTTTAGATTGTTTTTCAAAAAATACTAATGTCTAACTACAATTTTCTGGTATAGCTGACTATTATTTGCAATAGCTAAAATCGTTTTATAATATCCTACCCAACGATCACATGAAATCCAAATAATTTGAGGGTCCCTCAGGGGATCGGTGCTGGGCCCTTTATTGTTTATTTACATAAAATTTAGTCAATAATATTATAAAAGTAAAATGCAAACTGTTCGCCGAGGATATTAAAATATATGTTATCCTTATAAGAACACAGTGCGTTATTCGAAAATGTAGATCTTTACCTTACCGTACCTGCAACAATCGCAACTTTTGCTTTCTCCTATATCTTTAACGTACAACCTCCTTCCAGTCTTAATTCTAAATCCATCTGTCACTGAACTGCTTCCTATCTGTCTTCTACCTGTACTTTACCATTTAGGAAGCAGTACCTTCTAAAAAACTCCCAAAGCTCCCTAAAAAATCTTTTTTCACTCCGAAAAAAAAGCTTTAGTATAGGGTATCTGACTTAATTTAGGCCAGGCCTTAATTTCGGCCACCAATTTAAAGTGTTAGAAAATTGGCTTATTTTTAAAACACAAAAGAATTAGCACAAAAATAACCGAATGAATGTTGAATAAAATGTTTTTGCAAAAGTTTTTTATTTTTGTTATTCTGCATTGTCAATATTTTCATGCAAAAAGTGAATTTTTGTGATTTTTTGCTTTGTGTTTAAACTGCATCAAATTTAGAACGAAGCACTATATAATCTTAAAATATCTTCTATTTAAGGCTCAAAATTGTTAATTTTCATGTTTTAATATTTTCTTCAAAACTACTTTGCAATGCGTTTAACTAATTCCGAATTTTAAGATTCCGTTAATTTCGGCCACTTTAAAATTAAGGTGAAATAATCTGCCGTTTTTTGCTGTTTTCAAATATCATCCAACCATCGTATTTATAAAGATTTTTTGTGTTCGTTTGCCTTTTTTTGACGTTTTTTCAAGCCAAAAAAATTCAACGAAAAATACAGGTTATTAAAACTTGTTTTTTTAAGGTTTTGACATAATTATTTAAAGTCCTGCTAATAATTATTAAAGTTTGCAAACGGGAAAAAATTAAGTTATATGTACCAAGAACTATACCTAAGGATAAATTTACAACCTTTAAACATTTTTATTGTTCATTTTGGCAATAGTTATAGCCAGTTTTTTCTAGATGACCGAAGTTAATGGCTCGCGCCTTAATTTAGTCCACTATAAAGAAATTTTAAACCTCCGCTAATCTTTAAGTGTAACAGAACTTTTAAAATTTTGTACTGTAATAAAAAAATAGCTTTCGTTTGATTTTTAGACCAAATTTTGGGTCGATTAGAAAAACCAAAAAAAACTTATCCAAAAAAATAAAAAAGGTGGCCGAAATTAAGTCAGCTACCCTAACTGTATAACTAATTGTATTTTATTATTGTATTTTCTGAATAAAAAATTTTTGTTTTAGAAATTATCTTTCCAAATAAATAAATAACTGGTACACAAACATTCCAGAAAAAACATTAAAAAATTTGTTATATTGATTTTATCATGTATACAAAGCAGCATTCGGGAGAATTTTATTTCACTGTTTATTAATGTTTCGTCCTAAATAAATTTTTTTTAATGATATATATTTTATTGTCTGGATAAACGGTTTGCATATTTTGACATTGCAACATACAAAAAATTTAAAAAAATATTACAATAAATGTTTTTTATCTGCCACAGTTAAAAATTGCTCAGTATGTTTTGATGTTAAGACTGAGGTAAGGATAACATGGTTCTATCTCTCTGACGTATCAAGTGATGCATCATACGTCTTAATTATGGTATTATGAGCTGATATGATTTGTGGGTCTTATACTATACGTCATACACCTTAAGTGATGTGCTGTGAATTAATTAGTACTTAATGTTTCTTTATCGATAGTACGCTTTGTGAACCCAAAAGTTGTTGTTCTAAACCCAAAAGCGTATCTGAAACGCAGAAAACGAACGCACCAGTGCAAATAAATGTTAATATTCGTAATCACAAAGGGGTATAATTTAACAGATAAAACTTCTTTTTTCTCAACCCATGAGTAAAACTGGTTGTGTCAAGATTTTAAAGTTCAATTTTAAATTTCCAATATTGCAAAGGATTAATTATCAGTGACAAGGGGTATAATTTAACAGATAAAACTTTTTTTCTCTCAACCCATCAGTAAAACCGGTTGTGTCAAGATTTTAAAGTTCAATTTTAAATTTCGCAATATTTCAAAAGATTAATTATCAGTGAGAAAAATTTTTTATACTAATTAAAACCGGTTGTGTCAAGGTTGTTTTAAAAGTAATTCGATGTGCTAATTAAAGAATTATGTTTTAATAAACTGCGTTATTTTTTAGTATAAAATAAAAAAATAAACTGGTTTCAATTAATTATTACACTTTCTTAAATTCAAATAAAACGAAAAATTTTAAGTCAACATATTATAGAAAAAGATATAAAATTTCAAACAAAAATATTAACCCTTAACTTTTACAGTACTTCAAAAAATTGAACCCGAAAACATGTTAGTTTTGAAGATAACGATGTTTCGATGCATAAACGCATTTTATTATTAAGCTTTAATAGTAAACCCGCTTTTTACTTTAAAATATAGGTAGTGGTTATAGCAAATCCAAAAATAATATAATAGAATAATAGAATATACTATAATAGAAATCCAGAAATGAGATCCAAAAATAATGCATAGTTTTGAGAAAAAAACGTTGCCCGTTGCTATGTGGCGGCTAGTTTCAAAAAAAATAATTTTGTGTCGTTTATATGTCTATTTTAAAATTATATTTATTTAAATCTGCAGGTTTAGCTTTAAAGCTAACATTAACATTTAAAACTTATACGACAAACGGTTTCCAATTACTTTTAAACAAAACTGTAAATGCAGAACATGACATTGGGAATGGATTTAAGAACTGTTTAATATTTTGGCTCATATGTATTAACTAAAACCTTTCATCATCGAACATTTTAAACCAGTTTGGAATGAAAAATTTTTAAGCGCAAAAACCTGAAACTAAGAAGAATATCAAAAAATATGTGTTTAAAATAAACATATCACGTGTTGGTTAGTTAGTTAGCTGTTTGTAATAACCTTATGCAATTTAATTTGGGAAAAGAATTAATAATGATAGAAATCTTTACAAACAAAAGTACAAATATAACCGTTATCGGCCCCATGCAGAAATTGCCTTCTGTAGGTAGGAGGCGGTAGGAAGCAGCAAAACTTGCCTGGATAACGGCGGGCTGAAGGTAAAATGGAAGCAGTAAAAATGTCCTGGAGGCAGTTAGGAAGGAGACAAGAAAGATACAACCACAGTATAGTGCCTCGGAGGTTGGTGGCACTGCTGTATATATGAAGTATATGCATGTAAGGAGACAGGTATAAGAATACTGGTAGCATGCTTGTAGGAAGTATACGTAAAACTGTAACTTTCTAAGTAAAGCACCCCTCCTTTACAGGATTATTGAATTTAAAATTAGATATATATTTTAAAATCTGTATTTATGTGTTTAAATGTAGTTCATAAGCTGTTCAATTAGTTTATAATGTTATCTGTTAATCCTATCAACTATTTAAAATCTCCCATTAAGAAAATAAATGACTACATTAATTGGTAGATATTTCTTTGTATAAACTTTGTTGCTTTTAAGTTTCCCGCTTAAATAAAAAAAAGATCATTTTCATTGACAAAGTGTAGATAGCGTGAGTAAAACCGGTACCTTCAAGGTTGTTTAAAAGAGTAATTTGATGATAATTTGAAAAAATGTGTTTTTTAAAACTGCGTTTAATTGATAATTTTCTAATAAAAAGGTAATCCAGTTGTAGCATTTTTTGAATTGCATTAAAATATAGTCTATACCAAAAATGATGCGGACTGCCGACAAAACTCGAACTTTGAAAGCTCATATCTCGATAACACGAGGTAGAATATATACGGGACATATATCGGAGCATAGCTCAGATTTTTGGCTATGCTTTGAAACGGTTAGAAAAAAAATGTTTTTCTATGACGACATCACATCGGCCGATGCGGTGAAAAAAACCTGGTCCCAAAAAAAAAGTTTTCGTACGAGATCAAAAACGCCCGCTAAATATGTTGGTAAAATATGGACCTACCTTGCATAACCAAAATTGGGTCGGCGGTCCCATCACGATACAGAGTTCTGCTCAATTTAAATTCATTTATTTGTAATATATATTAAACTGGAAATACTACAAATAAGAAAACATATATTTGAAAAATTTTAGCGGCTTTTTTGAATTAAATAAAAACATTGCAAAATGATTTCTTTTTCTGTGTAACCCAAAAAATTTACATATGAAAAATCTTAGTTACGCAAAAAATGGCCTTAAATAATGAATAAAAGTCAACCAAAATACTTGAAATTGTTTTTAATTATGTTGTTAAATCTTTGTTTTCTAAGAAAATTGGGTAAAATTACTTATTTTATAGCGAATTCTGATTTCGCGGCGGGACCGCGGACCCAAAATTTTGTTATGCTAGGTAGGTCCATACTTTTTCGAGTTTTTGTCTAAAATTTTGAGCGAAATCGGCTCGCTCAAATTTTTCTATAACGCTTTGAATGCGCTTGGTTTTTGCAATTTTTTGCCGAATTAATACACTCCAAAAAAGATAGCTTTTGTTTTGCTTCTGCCGACGATTTTAATCATATTGTTATATATTAAATGTCCGCTGTTTTTTATCTTTAACTTTTAATGACCTAAAAATTTTTTCCGGGGGTGAAACAAAACAGGAAACATGTTTACAAGTAAAAAAAACTTAAAAAAGAGCATTTTTAAGATGCAATATTTGGCAATTTTGAAGTAGGATTTTAAGTTTAAAATGTGTTTGTTAACAAAATAACATGAAAATGCGAAAGAAATGAAGTTTTAGGACTTATTTTTTGAAAAACATTTTAAATAAGGTTTGCTGCTGCCAGCAAACGGGCTTGGAATGCTTTCAAATTTTAAAATTAAAAGGTTTGCTGCTGCCAGCAAACGGGCTTGGAATGCTTCCAAATTTTAAAATTAAATGGTTTGCTGCTGCCAGCAAACGGGCTTGGAATGCTTCCAAATTTTAAATTCGTCGTTTTTGACACCTATTGTAAGCTTAATATTAGGTTTCTTGAAACAAACCTAAAATAAAAAGTCGTTATTTTTTGAAAAATTTTAAGTTTTTAATGTTTTTAAGAAAAAATTTCGAAAAAAATTTTCGGCATTTGTGTTTGGCCCCTTCTAGCCCCGTGAGTCACCCCCGAAAATAAAAGATTTTAGGTCAAAAGTAAAGGATAAAAAACAGCGTGCATTTAATATATAACAATATAATCAAAATTGTACACACGTCGAGCAGAAAGCAAATCAAAAACTATTTGCAGTGTATTAATTTGGTGAAAAATCGCGAAAACCACGCGCATAAAACGCATTATAAAATCAATTTAAAGCGAGCCAATTTCGCTCAAATTTTTACCAAAAACTCGCAAAAAGTATGTTTTAACAGCATTCCAAGCGTCGTTTCTCATCCAGTACTATAAAATAGTTTTGTATTTTTTTGGGACCAGGTTGTTTTCACCGCATCGTTCGTGGTTTGACGTCATAAAAAACACTTTTCTAACCTTTTTAAAAGATAGCTAAAAATCTGAGCTATGCTCCGATGTATGTCCTGTACATATTCTGATTCGTGTTATGAAGATATGACCTTTCAAATTTCGAGTTTTGTCGCCAGTCCGCATCATTTTTGTATTTATATAGACTATAAATTTTAAAAACAAATAACTATAAAAATTTAAACCAAAGTAATATCAACCACTTATGCAATATAGTCATTTATTTATTTAATAGGGGATTTCATAACAAACCAGAATATCGCCTGATAAATTAATTAAACAACTCATGAAATGCATATAAACGCATAAATACATATCTCAAAATTGGTTATTAATTTATTACTTAATAGCTAGAAATTTTCGAATACAACATATTCAAAAAAATTGTAAGATTAAAAAAATTTTAAAAAAGTACGGGGTTTTTAGAGCCACAAGCAGGGAACTTGAAACCATCGAAAATTTTTGGTAACTTGAAGCATTTAAGAAAAATTGGTGTGGGCTTAGAGTTAGGCTCTGCTTAGGCTTAGTGAAACATTTTATCGATTTTTACTTTTGGCTCCAAGTTTCCAACTTAAGGCTCCAAGTTCCCTATTTTCGGTTCCAAGTTCGAGCTTCAAGTTCCCTCGGCTCCATCGAACCTAAGTCAAAAAAGGTCAAAAACGACTATTTTGTGGTATTAAATACTTTCCAATCTTCAATTAAATCCTGCATTGAAGCCGACTGCAAGGCGTGTCATCAATAGTCAACGGTTTTTTTTAATTTTGTCTGTTATTTTGGATCTCTTTCGCTTAGTTTGACCGCACACATAAATTTTTAACCACCAACAATATTTAAAACTTAAAAAACATTGAGTTTTACCATGAATATTTAATGATATGTAATGGATGTATGATTTAATTTAATTTAATTTAATTTAATGTAAAATTTAATGGATGTATGCAAGCAAAAGCACCTTTTTTCAAAAGTAACATTTTAAGGCTCTGCATCAAAACTTAAAAAGATGAATATTTTTATTGTGGTTTTTGTTTTGTTAATAATCAATAAAGCTCACAGAATAAAATGAATATAATTTTTCCGGACCATTCTGGTTTTTTTTTCACCCACACAAATTCGTAGTTTATTAAAATGGAATATATATAAAACAGTTGTTTTTTTTTTTTGCGAAAAATTATTTCATAGACGGTTTGATTAATTTTTAAGAAGTCTAAGAAATAAAACAGTTGTTAAAAAAATACCGGTGTGAACAGTTGTGAACAGGTGTAAACGGGCCCTAACAAGAATTAAAAAATTATAGTATTTATTTTATTATCGTGTGGTTTTTTGTATCCAAAAAGCCTTAATATGATTTTTTAATCAATAATAGTTTTAATTAAATCGTTATTTTCAACTCTTAAGCATGGTTCACACTACGTCATGACGTAAACTTATGACGTATACTTATCACGTATACTTATCACGTATGACGTAAGACGTAAGATCATCAGTTCACACTATCACATCGAAAACTTATG
>JASAMX010029403.1:0-11416 GCA_030248175.1 Microlaimidae sp. YZB2_3
ATTTGTCAAAGATATTCTGTTTCCCGTACAAAAACCTTACATTTTTTTGCTAAAAATACAAAGTGACGGCAAAAAAGGTTGGGAAAATTTAATCAAATCACTTTGGTCGTTTGGTTTTTTTAGGAAAAAATCTCAGGGTTTTTGTAAAAAGAAAATTAGAGATCCTGACAAATAATGCACCAATTTTAATCATCAAGGTATTAAATTAAAGTAGAAAGTAGCCACTTTCTTTGAGTGCTTGTTTGTAACTTAAAATGTTTTACCCATTGAGAAATCCTTTAAGTACAGAAATATGGAAAAACGCCATTTTTGGAGCGCCACATGACCTGAACCACTGGAGATAATTTGATAAAAAATTTTGTGGGATATAAGGAGCAGTGGTAATTTTTTCAAAAAAAAAAAAAATCAAATTTAAAAACAAAAATTACGCTCACTAATGTACATAGCCTTTATACATACAAATTTAAGTACAATTAAGCAATATATTTAAAATTTGGTTGAAAACTTTCAATTAAAACAAAACACCGAAAACTTTATTTTCCTACAAAAACAACGAAATAACGCCTTTAATTAATCGAGTGTGGGCTTTAATTAATCGAGTGTGGGCTTTAATTAATCGAGTGTGTTTAGCTAAACCTAGATTATTTATTTACCATATGAATCTGAAGGTTTTTACAAAGCAATAACCCTATTGTGTTCTCCGACTGATAAACGAAGATGCAGGTTTTTCAAACTGAAGTTTTTCAAATAAAATGTAATTGCTTCTCTGCTTTAAAAGGAACAATTCTTATTTTGTAGTGAACTATCCTATTTTTTTTACCGAGAATTAAAATATTCTATTTTACTGAAGAAAAAGAACCCAGCAGAAATACTCATAATTTTTGTCAAGGCTTGGTTTCAGTTTTAACCAAGGAGTGAGATGGTTTGGTTTTGGTCTTTTTTTTTTTACACTTGCGGCTGAGTCGGAGTCAAAGATCAGAAACCACCCCTTTTAAACTTAAAAGGAACAAAATTCAACTTATTTTGTAGTGAACTATCCTAATTCTTTGACTGAGTAAATTAATCTTTCAATTCGTACCTCAATAAAAAAAAGAACCCAGCAGAAATACTTGTACTTTTTGTCAAGGTTGGTTTCGGTTTTAACCAAGGAGCGAGATGGTTTGGTTTTGGTTTTTTTTTTTTCACACTCCTGCGGTGAGTCGGAGTCAAAATAAGAATTGTTCCTTTTAAACTTCAAAAGGAGCAATTTATTATTTTGCAGCTGACTGCCATCCCTATTTCACCTGAAACTAATCTCTTACTTATTTACTGAAAGAACTAGATACCCCCCCCAAATCCTTGTAATTTTTGTCAAGGCTTGGTTTCGGTTTTAACCAAGGAGTGGGAGCGACGGCCTGGCAAAACCCCCCCAGTCGCCCGAAGTCAAATACAGACATTGTTCCTTTTAATGGTAAAAGGAACAATTCTTAATTTTGTAGTGAACTATCCTGATTTTACAAACCGAGAATTTAATCTTTTATTTTACTGAATAAAAGTAACCCAGCAGCAATACTTAATTTTTGTCAAGGCTTGGTTTCGGTTTTACGCAACCCCCCTAGACGGTTTGGTTTTGGTTTTTCTCCACTTGCGGCGGAGTCTTGAGTCAAAATAGAGCAGTCGTTCCTTTCAAAACTGAAAAGGAACAATTCTTATTTTGTAGTGAACTATCCGGCTATTTTACTGAGAATTTAATCTTTTATTTTACTGAATACCCCCAACCGACTAGAAGACCTGCAATTTTTGTCAAGGCTCGGTTTTGAATTCCAACCGCAGGAGCCTAGAACGGTTCGGTTTCGGTTTTTTTTCACACTTGCGGCCAGTCGGAGTCAAATAATAATTGTTCCTTTTAAACTTCCAAGGAGCCATTCTTATCTTTGTAGCCAACTTATTATTTTTCTAATTAATAATTCTTACCTTTTGCTCCACCGAATAAAAAATAACCCAGCAGAAAATACTTATAATTGTTCCCCAGCGCTTGGTTTTCGGCCCCGCCGACGAAGGAGTGAGACCCTACTTTTTTGGCCCTTTTTTCCCACTTGCGGTCGAGTCGGAGCTCAAAATAAAGAATTGTTCCTTTTAAACTTAAAAAGGAACAATTCTCTTTATTTTGTAGTGAACTCTCATCCTATTCCCTTTTTTACTGAGAATCTTAAATCTTCCTGAATAAAAAAAAAAGAACCCAGCAGAAATACTTGTAATTTTCCCGCTCAAACTTTCGGTTTTAACCCAAGGCTCCCGAACTGCTTTTTCGGTTTTTGGCCCCCCTTTTTTTTTTCAAACTCTGCGGTGCAGTTGTAGTTAAAAATAGAAAATGTGTTCCTTTTTAAAACTTAAAAGGAGCAATTCTTATTTTCTCGTCAGCGGAACTATCCTATTATTCCGACGACGCCTCCTAGTCCTTCATTTTACGCTGAATAAAAGAACGCAGCAGAAAATAATTAGACGCTTGGGTTTCGGTTTCTAATGCAAAAAATAAAATTGGTTTTCGCTTTTTTTTTTCACAGTCTTGCGGTGAGTCGAAGTCGGCGGGTGCCCCAAACGCGGTTTCGACTTATCCTCTGCTTCTCAGTGCGCTGCTCCCCCCCCCCCCCAAACATTTGATTTTTGTAGAAATTTTTACAAGACAAATGAAAATGCCTTATGATAAAGCATAGGGATTTTTTGCAAATTAAATATTCACTGTATAACTTTTTTGGTTTTTTATATAGTTTTTCCAAAAGTCTATTTGGATTTTATTTCTTTTGTAGCTTTCTTATATAAAAGAAATGACTTCAAACAAAAAAACAGCATGTTGGGAACTTTTATGAACAGCGCCCGGGCAGCTATTACACTCAAACTTTTTTCGGTTTCAGTTGTCAAACACGTTTTTCTATTTTTATTTCTTTTTAATTTTTCGTTTTCGTTTTTGTAATAAGTTACAACAAATTTCGATTGTGGTTTTAGTAGCTTATGTACTGTATGTTTCTGTTATTTTTACAAATAAAATTCAATTTGTTTAATTAAACTTAAAATAACACCCTTCGGTACGGTTAAATATTTTAATATGTAAAAAAAGCCAATTGGGCTGAGCATTTTCTCTGTGTATTTTTTTTAAAAAAACTAACGAATTCAGCATTATATGCAACAAAAGCAAGATTTGAGGTTTTGTGAGCAATTTTATTTATATAGCAAACATGATTCAAAATTTTGACACAATATAGTAAAAGATTTAAAATAAAATTTTCTGTTAAAAATATCTGAAAACACCAAAGTACACCTTTTTAATAAAGTAGGGGTTCAATTACCGATTTTTTGTTCTTTTCTATAATAATACACTCTAGTATAATTTTATTAGAAAAAAATATTCGCTTTCTGTACGGATTTTGAAAATGCTTGAAAATTTAACATTTATAAATGGTTTTGAAAATATTTCGAATTATTTCTGAGATTTTCTGCGTAAGTTTTGTTTCCGCTTCGTTTCAACTAACTTGTCGAGGAGCGGCGCAACCCAATTTTCCTTCCCGGTGCACTTTTTCATTTATTTTCTTTTTTCTTAACTAACCCGTTTTCGGTTTTTGTTAAGTTTCTCTTATATCCATGGTTTGAGGTCTAGCTCTGTCAAATCTATATCCAAAATTTTTTGAAATATTCTTCCGTTGAAAAAAATCGTAGCAAGTTTTCAATTTTTTTCTACTTTTCATGGCTATATTTTTCTGATATCAACTAATTATTAAACTAGTATCGAAAACAAAAAATACTGCGACATTTGATTTCCCGTTTTGCTTTGTGTCCTTCTCCAAAACTTTAGATATTATTTACTTCTCAAAATATAAGGATAACTTTATTTTTTATTAAATAAATTAATAAGTTTAAATTAAAAAAAAAAATTACTTTAAAAACGTGTTACTTAAAGTTTAAATTTCCTCAATCTGTAATCTTCTTTTGACAAAAAAAAAAGGGTATTTATATTAACATTGCAATTTATACTAATTTCAAAACCGGTGCTTGTTTTTGACTAAAAAAGGATGGGGGATCTATGAAAAAAAAGTTGTTGTAAAGTCACGCAGAGAATTTTGGATGTAAAAAAGGAGGAGACGCGTAAAATGAACTTTTCAAATATTTAAAATTCTCACTAGATACAACGAGAAAATTGAAATCATAATACATCATGTGACCAACAGAATACACTGGTATAACTAATTAAAAATTTTTTAATAAAAGGCACATTTTCTTTCCAAATTTACCCCTTTATAGTAGCGCGATTTTTGCGCCAAAAAGAACTTTTTCAATTTAAAAATTAAACATTTTTTTTCAAATTTTTAACAGTAAAAATATAGGAGTAAAATCGTGAAAAAACATATCAGGGAAGAGCGCGGAGCGCTCTTTCCCTTATATTAAATGGGTTAAGTCACTGCGCGGTTAACCGTTGTTGATGGCGTCATCGAAATCAACAAAACCTTTAATAGTTTTTTAGCCAATTAAAAATCTAAACATTTTACATAACTAAAATATTACCCATATTTTTCTGATATTAAAAACCTAAAAACTTTTGCTAAACATACCTGAATTTCATACTAATAAGCTTAATTTGCTTAACTTTTTTTTGTTTTTTTTTTTTGGGTCCCCCAAAAATTTTTCCCTGTGGTAAATATTTGGAGCTGATTTTTTGCACGTAGATGCTAAATTGCCGCCTCACCTGAATTTTATTCTCGTATATGCTCTATTGCCCGTAGTTAAACCTCTGTTCATGTGAAAAACGACCAGTTTTTTTTTCTAAGTTACGCATTAGGTACTGGGGTACTTGTGTGACACTTTTTTTCCTTACTGAATTACATATTAAGTAACTTCATTCAGTAATACACATTCTCTTGTGGTTATTTTTTTGGTTTAAATTATAATTCCTTACCTTTTTATAAAAATTACTAATTTTCAACGGGAAGAGCGAAAAAATATCCTTACCACTAATTAGCAGCCATATGGCAACAATAAAAATATTTAAAAAATAAAATGAAATAAATCTTGGGTGACGTGTGAGCGCTGCGGGATACAATGTTTCAATAGACGGAAATTTATCAAAATCGAAACAGAAAAAAAGTCTTTTTTATATGGAATACTATGAAGCTACAATCACTCCAAAAATTTAATGCGAGAAAAGACTGGTCTGGGTAACTCCGTAAAATTGTATGGAACCTGAAAGAACCATATAAAATAGTGTGTTTTTCTTCTGTTTAAATTTTTTTAGTTAGACCTGATTTAACCACTTTTTTGGAAATTAGCTTTATTTGGACTTTTGTTTTGTGCTTGATTTTTCTGGATTGATGGTTTATTTTTAAACAACAAAACCACACCATTGTAAATGGTTTTTCCAGGTTCCATACAATTTTACGAGGTTACCCAGACCAGTCTTTTCTCGCATTAAATTTTTGGAGTGATTGTAGCTTCATAGTATTCCATATAAAAAAGACTTTTTTTCTGTTTCGATTTTGATAAATTTCCGTCTATTGAAACATTGTATCCCGCAGCGCTCACACGTCACCCAAGATTTATTTCATTTTATTTTTTTAAATATTTTTATTGTTGCCATATGGCTGCTAATTAGTGGTAAGGATATTTTTTCGCTCTTCCCGTTGAAAATTAGTAATTTTTATAAAAAGGTAAGGAATTATAATTTAAACCAAAAAAATAACCACAAGAGAATGTGTATTACTGAATGAAGTTACTTAATATGTAATTCAGTAAGGAAAAAAAGTGTCACACAAGTACCCCAGTACCTAATGCGTAACTTAGAAAAAAAAGGTCATTTTTCACATGAACAGAGGTTTAACTACGGGCAATAGAGCATATACGAGAATAAAATTCAGGTGAGGCGGCAATTTAGCATCTACGTGCAAAAAATCAGCTCCAATATTTACCACGGAGAAAAATTTTTGGGGGACCCAAAAAAAACAAAAAAACAAAAAAAAATTAAGCAAATTAAGCTTATTAGTATGAAGTTCATGTATGTTTAGCAAAAGTTTTTAGGTTTTTAATATCAGAAAAATATGGGTAATATTTTAGTTATGTAAAATGTTTAGATTTTTAATTGGCTAAAAACTATTAAAGGTTTTGTTGATTTCAATGACGCCATCAACAACGGTTAACCGCGCAGTGACTTAACCCATTTAATATAAATTAAAGAGCGCTCCGCGCTCTTCCCTGATATGTTTTTTCACGATTTTACTCCTATATTTTACTGTTAAAAATTAAAAAAAATGTTTAATTTTAGATTGAAAATTTCTTTGACCGCTAGCCGCTACTATAAAGGGGTAAATTTGGAAGGAAATGTACCTTTTATTAAAAAATTTTTTAATTATTATTCAGTGTATTCCGTTGGTCACATGATGTATTATAGTTACAATTTTTTTTTCTCAAAAGTTGTATCTCATAAGAAATTTTAAAGTATGTTTGAAGTTCATTTTTATCCTGCCTCCTTTTACATCCAAAATTCTCTGCGTGACTTTACAACAGATTTGAATTCTCGTCGTTATTCTTCATAGATCCATCCTTTTTAAGTCAAAAACAAGCACCGTTTTAAAATTAAGTATAGATTACTAATGTTAATCCTAGTCCTTTGTATCAAAACGAAAATGAAAACGACACCACAGATTAGGAAATTTAAACTTAAGTAACACGTTTTTGCGGAACTAACATTAATTTAAACTTATTAGATTATTTAATAAAAAATAAAGCATTCTGCCTTATATTTAAAGAAATAATATCTAAAGTTTCAAAGAACACAAAGCAAAACAAATCAAATGTCGCAGTATTTTTTGTTTTCAATACTTGTTTAATAATTAGTTGATATCAAAAAATATAGCCAAAAACATAGAAAAAAATTTAAAACTTCTGCGATTTTTTTTAGAACGGAGAATATTTAGAAAAATTTTGGACTAATTTTGACAAGCTAACCTCAAACCATGGAGTGTAAAACTTAACAAAGCGAAAACAGTTAGTTAAAGAAACTAAATGAAAAAGTGCACAACAAAGGAAACTCTTCTTGCGCCGCTCTCACAAATTAGATTAAACGAACGGAAACAAAACTTACATCATCTTCAGAAATAATTCGAAATATTTTCAAAACCATTATAAATGTTAAATTTTCAAGCATTTCAAAATCCGTACAGAAAGCGAATATTTTTTTCTAATAAAATTATACTAGAGTGTAGATTATTATAGAAAGAACAAAAAATCGGTCATTTGAACCCTACTTTATTAAAAAGGTGTACTTTGGTGTTTTCAGATTTTTTTAACAGAAAATTTTATTTTAAATCTTTATGCTTATATTGTGTTCAAAATTTTGAATCATGTTTGGTTGAATAAAATTTGTCACAAAATGTAAAACCTCAAATCTTGCTTTTGTTGCATATAAATGCTGCAAATTCGTCTAGGTTTTTTAAAAAAATACACAGAGAAAAAAATGTCAGCCGAATTGCTGTCATGGGCTTTTTCTACATTAAAAAATTTAACCGTACCGAGGTCGTTATTAAATTGAATTAAACGAATTGAATTTTATTTTGTTAAAATAACAGGAAACATACAGTACATAAGCTAATTAAAACCGCACTTGAAATTGTCTGTACCTATTACAAAAACGAAACGAAAAAAATTAAAAATAAAATAAAAGATAAACGCGTTTGACAACTGAAACCCAAAAGCTTGACTGTAATAGCATGCCCAGGGCGCTGTTTCATAAAAGTTCCCAACATGCTGTTTTTTTGTTGAAGTCCATTTCTTTTTTATAGAAAGCTACAAAGAAATGAAAATGCAATAGACTTTTGGAAAAACTTATAAAAAACCAAAAATTTGCATAAATATTAATTGCAAAAATCCCTATGCTTTATCATAGGATTTCATTTCTTTGTAAATATTTACAAAAAATCAAATGTTAGTAACATTTATGAAACAGCGCACAGAAGTGAGACAATTAAGTCGAAACCACGTTAACCACACCCACAAAATGATTCCGACTCACCGCAAGTGTGAAAAAAAACCAAAACCAAACCATCTCACTCCTTGGTTAAAACCGAAACCAAGCCATGACAAAAATTATAAGTATTTCTGCCGGGTTCTTTTTATCCAGTAAAATAATAGATTAAATTCTCGGTAAAAAAAATAGGATAGTTCACTACAAAATAAGAATTGTTCCTTTTAAGTTTAAAAGGAACAATTCTTATTTTGACTCCGACTCACCGCAAGTGTGAAAAAAAAAACCAAAACCAAACCATCTCACTCCTTGGTTAAAACCGAAACCAAGCCTTGACAAAAATTACAAGTATTTCTGCTGGGTTCTTTTTATCCAGTAAAATAAAAGATTAAATTCTCGGTAAAAAAAAAATAGGATAGTTCACTACAAAATAAGAATTGTTCCTTTTAAGTTTAAAAGGAACAATTCTTATTTTGACTCCGACTCACCGCAAGTGTGAAAAAAAACCAAAACCAAACCATCTCACTCCTTGGTTAAAACCGAAACCAAGCCTTGACAAAAATTATAAGTATTTCTGCTGGGTTCTTTTTATTCAGTAAAATAAAAGATTAAATTCTCGGTAAAAAAAAATAGGATAGTTCACTACAAAATAAGAATTGTTCCTTTTAAGTTTAAAAGGAACAATTCTTATTTTGACTCCGACTCACCGCAAGTGTGAAAAAAAACCAAAACCAAACCGTCTCACTCCTTGGTTAAAACCGAAAACCAAGCCTTGACAAAAATTACAAGTATTTCTGCTGGGTTCTTTTTATTCAGTAAAAAAATAAAAGATTAAATTCTCGGTAAAAAAAATAGGATAGTTCACTACAAAATAAGAATTGTTCCTTTTAAGTTTAAAAGGAACAATTCTTATTTTGACTCCGACTCACCGCAAGTGTGAAAAAAAACCAAAACCAAACCGTCTCACTCCTTGGTTAAAACCGAAACCAAGCCTTGACAAAAATTACAAGTATTTCTGCTGGGTTCTTTTTATTCAGTAAAATAAAAGATTAAATTCTCGGTAAAAAAAATAGGATAGTTCACTACAAAATAAGAATTGTTCCTTTTAAGTTTAAAAGGAACAATTCTTATTTTGACTCCGACTCACCGCAAGTGTGAAAAAAAACCAAAACCAAACCGTCTCACTCCTTGGTTAAAACCGAAACCAAGCCTTGACAAAAATTACAAGTATTTCTGCTGGGTTCTTTTTATTCAGTAAAATAAAAGATTAAATTCTCGGTAAAAAAGTAGGATAGTTCACTACAAAATAATGAATTGTTCCTTTTAAGTTTAAAAGGAACAATTCTTATTTTGACTCCGACTCACCGCAAGTGTGAAAAAAAAAACCAAAACCAAACCATCTCACTCCTTGGTTAAAACCGAAACCAAGCCTTGACAAAAATTACAAGTATTTCTGCTGGGTTCTTTTTATTCAGTAAAATAAAAGATTAAATTCTCGGTAAAAAAAATAGGATAGTTCACTACAAAATAATGAATTGTTCCTTTTAAGTTTAAAAGGAACAATTCTTATTTTGACTCCGACTCACCGCAAGTGTAAAAAAAAAAACCAAAACCAAACCATCTCACTCCTTGGTTAAAACCGAAACCAAGCCTTGACAAAAATTATAAGTATTTCTGCTGGGTTCTTTTTATTCAGTAAAATAAAATATTAAATTCTCGGTAAAAAAAATAGGATAGTTCACTACAAAATAAGAATTGTTCCTTTTAAAGCAGAGAAGCAATTACATTTTATTTGAAAAACTTCAGTTTGAAAAACCTGCATCTTCGTTTATCAGTCGGAGAACACAATAGGGTTATTGCTTTGTAAAAACCTTCAGATTCATATGGTAAATAAATAATCTAGGTTTAGCTAAACACACTCGATTAATTAAAGCCCACACTCGATTAATTAAAGCCCACACTCGATTAATTAAAGGCCTTATTTGGTTGTTTTTGTAGCAAAATAAAGTTTTCGGTGTTTTGTTTTAATTGAAAGTTTTCAACCAAATTTTAAATATGTTGCTTAATTGTACTTAAAATTAAATGTATAAAGGCTATGTACATTAGTGAGCGTAATTTTTGTTTTTAAATTTGATTTTTTTTTTGAAAAAATTACCACTGCTCCTTATATCCCACAAAATTTTTTATCAAATTATCTCCCGTGGTTCAGGTCATGTGGCGCTCCAAAAATGGCATTTTTTCATATTTCTGTACTTAAAGGATTTCTCAATGGGTAAAACATTTTAAGTTACAAACAAGCACTCAAAGAAAGTGGCTACTTTCTACTTTAATTTAATACCTTGATGATTAAAATTGGTGCAGTATTTGTCGAGATATTCGTTTCCTGTACAAAAACCCTGAGATTTTTTCTTAAAAAAACCAAACGACCAAAGTGATTTGATTAAATTTGCCCAACCTTTTTTGCCGTCACTTTGTATTTTTAGCAAAAAAATGTGGGTTTTTTGTACAGGAAACACAATATCTTGACAAATTTAATACAATACTTTATTTATTTATTTATTTATTTATTTATTTATTTAATACAAACACAATATCTTCCCCAATTTAAACGATCAAGGTATCAAATTAAAGTAGAAAGTAGCGGCTTTCTTTAAGTGCATATTTTGTAATTTAAATTTTAATACACATTGAGAAATTTTTCAAGTACAGAATTGTCGAAAAACGCCAGTTTCGAAGGTCCTGAACTCCTGAACCACTTAAAATATTTTGATGAAAAAAAAATTTATGGGCTATCGGGGTCAAGGGTAAGATTTTTACAAATTTTAGTTTAATTTTAATTATTAAAAACTCTCAATTTTCACCTCAATAAATGACCTAATGACATCGTTATTGACATCATTCTAAAGTTATCTAATCGGGTTTTATAAATGAATTTATTTTTAGCTGATATGCCAGTACTTTGCCATATATTACAAATTAAATAAAGTCTCAATCCAAAAAGTTGACGGTTTTTAACAATTTTCTGAAAAATTGAAACATGTGTGTAAAAAACCTATGTAATCTTAAAAAAAGTGGCAGATAAACTTTTTCAAACCATTTTTTCATGATTTTTCTGCTGAGAGTTTATAAAATTTTAGGACTTATAAAAATAATTTTCACACAAGTTGTTGCAGAGGCAAATTTGCAAACGGTAATTTTACTTTTTGTAATAATTTTAGAGAAAGTTATTAAACGTTAATTAAATAAATTAAAAAAAATCTTACATTACATATTACAATGATCTAATCTAATGTAATATGTTGTATGCCTGTAATAATTTTATACCTTAAAGTCTTAAGTAAAATTTATACGTTATTAAAATTGTATTTTAGTGTTATTTATTAATAACCAATTAATAACCAATACATTGTAATAATAAATATATAAACAAATAAA
>JASAMX010029408.1:0-16073 GCA_030248175.1 Microlaimidae sp. YZB2_3
CTGTCTTTTCCTAAGCCTAGCAAAGCCTTATTATTAACTAAGTTTTTCTAAAAGGCTCTGTCCCATTGTTCGCGGCTCCGAGATCTCGAAAATTTCCGACGTCTCCCAGATCCGTTCTTGCGGCTCTAAAGATCCTGTACTTTGCTGTTCTGCTTCATAAGAAGGTTCCCGCAAGTAGAAATGACGATCGTAACAGTTTAACATTAAAAAGCGGTGATACACTCGCTTTTTTATGTTACAAACATTTTTTTTGGTTTTAAAAATCAGAAAAAGCTATTGGTTGTTTCTGATTTTAGAAACTAAAAAACTTAAACTTAAAAAAATTAAAAAAAAAAACGTATAAAAAATTATTTGCAAATTTTATAATTGTAATTTTAGCAAAAATTAAAAGGGTGGTCTGTTAAATCATGGTATTTTTAATTATTTATTTTTTAAAGCAGAAAGTATTTTCAAAAAAGCATATCAGAAACCGATTTTCAAAAATAATGCATTTTATCATATTATTAAAAAAGTTTTTGAATTATCAGCGCTAAAAAATCGTCCCAGCTTGGTGGGCAAAAGCTTTTTTTAAATTTTTAATAAAAAGTTACAGCTATGGTTGAATTATATCTGGCTGACGCTGAAAAATAGAATGCAGACTTGAGCGGACCAATTAAAATTGTGCGGTAATGACTTTTTTTTTAAAAACAAATAAGAACGCAGAATTTTTTTTAATTTCACCTTTTCACAAAATATACAAAAATTAACCAATTTTAGCCCTTAAAGAATTTGCATTTAGGTTACAAACTAAGCAATTTGATAAATAATTATTAAAATACAGTTTTTAATCTTTGTTATTAATCCGCTTTAGTTATAAATTTGAATGTTTTTGTTGTTAAATAGTCGATTCAATACTGCAAATTTCGCGGTCAGCTAGATTTTATTTGCCTATACATGTCTTGTAACTTTTTAGAGCTTAATTTTACAGTTAGTTACATTCACAATGAATAATATTTTTCTTCTCTCATGAACGCAGTTTTTTATCGGTCAAATTTGCAACATTCTTAAATTTTTAATGCCCATTCTGTTTTTCTGACCAAAATAAGACAAGTAATAAAAAAGGCAAATTAACTTTTGCAAAAAAGGTATTTTTAGTTAAAGACGTTATAGATTGGGCACGAGGAAGCAGTATTACTTTGTGGATACTTCTTATATACATTTTGGGAAGATGGTAAATTTTTGGTTGGTCAAGACTACCTACATGTGTAAATAAGTAAATTTGCTACAAACCAAATCCAACCGCGCCTAAAGTCTTTAAATTAGTCCCAAAACGATGCAAGTAATTGATTTTAATGTTTGAATTGTTGCCATACAATTAAAATGAATTATAATATTTTAATGTTTACTATACAATCATTAATCTAATCAGGTAACAACCGCCTTATGTGCAATATTGTATTTTGTTCTCCAGGGGCCTGTTTCATAAAATACTGGTCTTCGTAAATTACAAGTCTATCAATAACTTTTTTATTCTGAACCATTTGCGTTGAAATTTGAAATGAAAAAAGATTATATGCCATGTGCAAACTATTTAAAATTTCATGTACGTAGCTGTTGTGTGTTTAAAGTTATTCCAGTTTTAAACTTTGGCCACTTGTAATTTTTCACAAGTTCTCAAAAGAAAAATTTACCCTACTCCGAGTAGGGTAAAATTTACTTTACGATTTCACTTGATTTTTTTTACAAGTTTGTAAAAAAACTTGAATACAAGTGAAAATACAAGTGAAAAAATACAAGTAAAAAATACAAGTAAAAATACCATTGTAAATTTGAATTATTTTTTTTGTTGGTTTGTGGGAGGTATATTAAAAAATCTATATATAAAAAATATAAAAAATCTATATAAAAATTAAATATATTATTATTTATATTACTAATATTAAATTATATATTAAAAAATCTATATAAAAAACTCATATAAAAACATCTTTTTATTTGTTTAAAAATTTACAAGTCAGTAATTTTAAAAACTTGTATTTTTCTCCATTTTACAAACTTGTAAAATTTACCAGTATTTTATGAAACAGGCCCCAGTAAGTGTTTATTAAAAAAGTGTCCTTGACTTTTAAGACATACCTTAAAACCTTAATTTTATTGAATCATTCCAAAAATCTCAAAAACAATTGTTATTTAACTTCCTCACAAATCGGTTCAAGTTTCTCAATCGGTATTTTATTTTCTTCCGTTGTTTCTTTAAGTAATTAACGTAATACTATCTTTTTAGTTATATTAACAAAAAAGGATTAAAATCGAGTTGCCGTTTAAAAAAAACCGACTAATATAAAGCTACAAATCCATGTTTTAATGACGTATACCATGAATAGTTAAACTGTATGTGGAAACAAATATCATTCGACAAAATGTATATACATCATAAATTAAACTAGCCTTGAAAAATGTTTTAAGAATAGAGCAGGAACAAGGGGCGATTTCTCCCTGGGCGTGTGTTTAGACAGAAAACATGTGGACTAGTCTGAGATGGACATATGTGGAACATAGGAAACTTGCATTTGGCTTTGGTAGCTGCCCACTGAATAAAAAGTTTTACAATATGAAAATGATTTGTTTATACGGTGAAATAATTGCACAATACTGTTGCATTTTTTCTTTAGTTTGATGAAATGTCAATTTAAAAAATCTTACTTAAAACAATCTTTGACAAGGGCGAAATCGCCACTTTTTCAATAAGAAGGCAATATTTGTATGTGTAAGAAACAACTATATATTTAAAAACGTGCCGATTTCGCGCTTTTCAAAGATTGCTGTGAGTACGATTTTTTCAATTGACATTTCATCAAACTAAAAAAAATGCAACAGTGCTGTGTGATTAGATCAATATATAAACAAATCATTATCATATGGTGGAAATTTTTATTCAGTGAGCAGCTGGCCAAACCAAATGCAAATTTTCTATAGTCCACATAATGTCCATCTCAGATTAGTCCACATCTTTTTTGTCTAAACACACGCCCGGGGAAAACTCGCCCCTTTTTCCTGTTCTATTCTTAGAGCATTTTTTTAAGGTTAGTCTACCACTTTTTTAAATAAAATTAAGAAGTAACCTCATATAGTATAGTATTATCTGGTCAATCTCAAATGTTTATTATCAATCCGTTAATGTTTTAACAGTTTTAATATTATGAATAGAAAACATATTTTTCGTTAACATTATAATGTGAATAACTTTTCCGACATTCTTCATTCTTTATCTATGGTTAATAAATTAAATTCTTAAATTAAGTATAAAAAATTTAGAGTTTTGGCTATGCAATAATATGAATTTTTAATATAGTGCTCCATTATTAATACGAATTTAAATTTATGTTGTCAACAATTTAAATTTTAAACTTGAACACTGAAAAAAGTGGCTCCTAAAAAAATTATTGCGTGATTTTTCACCCTTTCCAAGGAGCTCATGTTTATTTCTGATAAATCAGTAACAACGGAGGAATATAAGCGTTTGAAAAAAAAATCTATTGATCATAAGGGGAACAGGGACATGAATTACAAAATTTATCCGGATTCTCTGATTATAGTTGGCGCGATGCCATGGCGCTTAATTGCCGTGTGGCGCTCCTGTGCCACCGATTATTTAATTATATTTTTTGAAATAAAAAGAAGAAGAAGATGAAAATTTTTTAAAAAAAGTAGTACGTACGTTCTCTAATTATATTTGGAGCGGTGGAGTTGGACTAAATCGCCGCACCAGCAAGGATTGCAATTATATTTTTAAAATAAAAATAATAAGAACAAGAAAAAGAAGATGAACATGAACATGACACAATTACAAAACTTACTCACGTTCTTTAATTATAGTTAGCGCAGTGCCGTTGGGCTACGTTGCTGTGTGGCGCTCCCACAAAACTAATGATTGCAATTGTTTTTTTAAAATAAAGAATCAGCAGAAGAAGATGAACATTAATTAAAAATTTATTTTATCCACGTTCTCTTATTATAGTTGTTGCGGTGCCTCCCGGTTAAATCGACATATGAACGATGAAGGAATACCGATTTTAAAATATGGGTGTTAGAATAATAGTAATAAAAGAAGTAGAAAAAGATGAACATGAATTACAAAATTTTCCCAACGTTGACTAATTATAGTTGGCGCGGTGATGTTGGGCTAAACTGCCGCGTGGATTCCCGCGCCACCGATAATTGCAATATTTTTTTTCAAATAAAACTTTAATTTAATTTTTTCATCGGTAAATCAAAAATTAACAAAAACTATTTTATTGTTTTCGCCGTTTTCCGCGCGGTTCAAGTGGATGGCGCATCGCGATTTCCGCCACCAATAGCAATCCAGCACAGACGTCTGCTGTTATTGTGCAGTTTCTATGAGGACCTGTCTGCTGTCTGCTCTGTACAATCCTTATTGTTGTCAAAAGGCTGTTATTGTGCGGTTAGAATTTTTTATTTGGCTATTTTTCCATTTATTATTTTATTCAATAAATCGATACGACCTAAATCAAAAAAGTAGCTCCTAAGAAAGTTGCGTAATTTTTCTTCTTTCCAATGAGCCCATGTTTATTTTTGATCAATTAGTAACAAAGGAGGAATTGAGCGATTAGATTTTAAGAATTGAGCGTTAGAATAATAATAATAATAATAATAATAATAATAATAATAATAAGAAGAAGAAGGAGATGAACATGAATTTAAAAATTTACCCACGTTCTCTAATTATGGTTGGCGTGACGCCGCGGGGCTAAATCGCCCCGTGGGGCTCCCGCGCCACCCATGATGACTTTCATGCTAAATGGCTTTTAATGATTGCCTAAAAACCTTTAAAAATAAATCAGCTTTAAGAATTTTTGCGAATTTAGGCGGACGCGCAACATTTTTGTTATTTTTTTGATAGGTTTTATAAATTTTTTTTATATTCGTGTAATAAATTTCCATAAGAGAAAAGCTATCGAAATTTTGTATAAAATAATCATAAAAGCTAATGGGATTGCTTACAAAAATACATGGGATTGCTTCATAATGGTTTAAGTTTTTATAGTGTTTAGAAATTTAAGTGCAATAAAAGTTGATAAATCATCCTTCACCTTTCCTAGCTTCACTATAAAAAACTAAAAATGACTTGGCAGAAGAATAAAAATATTTTTTTTTTGTTTTAAAAATTGCATTGTGTGGTGTACATATCACTGTTCTCACAGCTAATAGCTAATAGGTTTGTTTAGAACTTTATTTAAAAAAATTCAAATATCATATAAGTGGAAAGCTATACATAATTTTACAAAACATAACGCGTCACTAAATTTTTCTTGATTTCAATATGAAAATACACAATAAGATTAATCATAAGTAATTGAGACTGTTTAAATGACATGCCGCTAACGCGTTCTACCGCCCCAGACCCCTCATTTTTTGGGTGGGGGGTCTCGCCCCCAGACCCTCCTGTAGGCACGCAGCGGCATGCCCAAGATTTTGTCGTAAGGGGAGACCCTTACGTTTGTGAATTTTATTTTTTAAATTTTGGGAGAGAAAAATTTTTTTTCGTTAATAATAATACAGAAACTTTACTAAAACTAATGCCTTCTAAAAGCATATTAATAGTCAAAAAAACCAAAATTTTCCGCTACACGGGCAGTTTAAATTGCCAAATTATCTTAGTTTTTCGAATTCACATCGATTATTCCATTCAGTAGTTAAGGAATACATGATTAATAAAACTACTATACACACTATTATCCTTTTATTAACGTTTTAAATACATGGTTAAAATGTATAGGTATAACAAAACTTTAAATTTTGTATTAAGGCTCCCCATATTTGGGGGCTACCGACCCTAGACCCCCCTTCAGGGTTGGTATTTACACTCCCAGACCCTCCCCCCTCAAATGAAATCCTAGGCACGCCACTTTGGGCACGTATAAAGTACCTTCTGAAAAATCCCCCCTCAATTGAAATCCTAGCTACGGCCATGTAAATATGCTTGCTTTGCGCGGTCAGAATGTAGTCGATATCCTAAGAATCCGAGGTTACATGTATGTACTTCATTATCAAATTAAAAGTTTGCCTTACAAAATATTATTTTAGTTCAATGTTCTTATAATGTTTTTTGAAATTAGTTTTTTTAGAATTAATTAGAAAAAAAATCCGAAGCTTTTAAGTCATTTCGAAGCTTTTAAGAAGCTATCCATCTGACCAGTGGACTGCTCTGTGATACTAAACAAGTGCATGCCACTTTGACGCTTATACTTTGTTCAATCCAGGAACTGCCTGATTTTAAAAGAACTGGCACACTTCTCCAAGTCGATTTACATGAGCCGTAACCTAAAATGTGTTTTTTTTTTTGTAATTTGATTTAAAAAAAGATATTTGCACAAAAATTTACACATCAAATATTACACTATATTTGTTATTAAAATAATGTCTAGTATCTGTTAGTAATTTACTTATAGTGAGCTTTTTAGGGTGCGTTCATACTTATGACAAAACGTCCTTTGAAAAAAGTCCAAAGGACAAATACAGCGTATAAACGTATGTACAAACGTCCTTTGGACAAAGTCCAAAAGACGTTTTGTCATAACTATGAACGCACCCTTAGATGAACTAGTCAAATGCTTAAATGAGATGATTACTTATTGAGGTTTATGTTACAGACTTAATCGTTTATCGACAGCTTGTAAATATTCAAAAACTAAAGTCTGTTTGAAATTGATTTAGGAACACTTTTCATGCGAGCATATCTCGCTAACGGTACAATTGATTTATTAAAAGTTTTATTATTTTATGCAATTTAATGGTACATAGCTGTATATTACTACCTAAAACTATCTTCTGAAACACCCGTACCGTTAGCGAGATTATGCTCATCTGGAAATTTTGTACACTCTTAACTGTTTTTAACAAGCTTTATAAACGTTGGAAACGAACACGATAGTCAAAACCCTCCCACTTAAAAGGAAATTGTTGAGTGTTAAAAACCTTCACAGAGTTATGACCTTGTAGAATCATTTTTAGCCAATTAGGACTTGGGAAAAAATGGAGATCTTTGATTCATTGGACATCCATTTTTTCCCAAGTGCTAATTGGCTGAAAGTGATTCTAACAGCTCCTCCCACAACCACTCCCACAGACATATATGATGTAATCACGAATACTATATGACATTTTGAGGGCCCTAAAATCCTGACGTGAAAATAACCATATCATATGAAACATAAGTTGTTATATATTTATCCCTATCATCAAGTATTTTTTAACTTCTACTAACCCCTACTAACCCTCTACAAAAAACCTGTCATAAGTTTGGTTTTATTTATATCTAGTCCCTCCTTTTATAGTAATGTACTTAGGTGCTGCTGTTAGAGGGAGATGAATCGGTGTGCGTTAAGCGGCCAACACCTCTGGCGGCAGCCTGCCACAAACCACAAACCACACAATCGTTGAATTTTGCTTAATTGACTTGTAAAATTTTTTGAGATATAAGAAGACCAATTAACATTGTAAGGTTATGACATTTAAAAACATGCAGATTATTTTTAAATCCCGCCTTTTTCCAAAATATAAAAAAATTAGTCAATTTTAGCCATTAAAAAATTAGCATTTTTGTTTTAATGGATTTAGGGTCAACGGAGACAATGAAACTTGGAGCTGTCATTTGGGAACTTGCAACCGAAAGTAAAAGTCACTAGAACCTCTAAACCTAAAAACCTGTTCCCAATTGCTATTAAGGGCTCTAAGTTCCTATTATTCGCAGCTCCACAGTTCCAAAAAATTCAGACGGCTCAAATGTTCCAACTTACGTTTTTAAAAACTCAGAGGTTTACTCACCGCCTAAACACCTGGTTTCGCTTTCGTCGCAACTTTGTTCATTGAGATATCTAGGGAAATAGTCTTCGGGGAGGGCTCTCCAGCTCCAGCATAGATTGCACAATCCGATGTTGCCCGAACCGTCTTCCATCAAGTCGCCTCTGTTGTAGCTGCAGTCGATTGGTGTTGAAACACCCAGTTCATCTGAAATATAAACATATAAAAATATTTTTGTTTTCAATTTTTATGGTTTTCATAAGATCTATTTTTTTTCTAAATGATTTTTTAATTCTTTGATACTTTAAACGTGTATAATTTTTTGTGCCGTTTTATTGTAGTAATTTATCGTAGTATGGTTTCTACTAATAATTATATTCTAGAGTATTTAAGGTAAAATCTAATTTATTTAATTGGGGGTAGGGGCACTGTATTAATAAACCCATAAGGTTTACTTTAACACCAAAGGGTTATGTGGTCTTATTGCATGTTAAATTATGCCTTCACCACTTCTGCGTTTTTTGCCAATATAATCATAAACAAATAAATAAATAAATAAATAAATAAATAAATAAATAAATAAATAAATAAATAAATAAATATAAATAAATAAATAAATATAAATAAATAAATAAATAAATAAATTTAATACTTGTTTGCGAAACCAAAAATTTTGGTGAATTATTTGACAGAGATTACTTTTACACTAAAGATAAATTCTATCAGGGTGAAAATAGATGAGTAGTAAAGTAACCACTCTTTCTTTGAGAAAATATCACGTGCAGAGAAACACATGACGCAACCTAATAATAATTGGTCACATAACCGCTGAAAACTTTTTTAAAATTTTTTTCGCTCGCGGGTTTATTGTTTATTTCTTCCTGGCGGAGAGCGATTACGCCCTTAATTTTAGCTTTTATATAATTTTGGGACACTTACTACTGGTTTGGCGTTTTGTTCTGCCAAGTATACTTTGCTGTCTTTCATTGCGCCATGATCCAGGTCTAATAGAACCAGTAGGTTGCCTCCTGCCGCCACCAAATCCACCTGTAATAATTGAAACAAATTTTACTGATTTAAGAGATACAGTAAAGTGTTTAAAAGTCGGTCTTTAAACTTTTGTTTAAAAGCTTTTTGATTCAAATAAATTACATTTCAGTTTGATTTCTTCTGGTTTTGTTATCGTTTACTTTCATTTTAAACATGAAAAATATTCATACAAATTCATAGCATGTAGTAAACAAAAAAAGACAAAATACTGTTTTCTATTATATTTTAAAATCTTATAAACAGTCAAAAAAATATATTCTTTAAAACTAATCCTAAAACATATTAAAGGTTAAAAAAAATTGTCAGAAATTGTTTTTATGGAGAATCACGACAGTTAATTCAATGTACACAAAGGTCTTGAAAAGATTTAAAAATAACTTGTATATGACTTTGATTAACGAAAGAAAACAAGATCATAATACACGAAAATAACAATTAAACCGAAAACTTTTATTCTAAAAAAACAGCTGGTTGTAATACTTATTTCTTTTTATTTTTTCGAATCTTATACAAATTATTTTCAATTCTTCTCGGGAACTTTGTGTACATTGAATTAATCGTCGTGATGCTCCATAAAAATTAGTGTACATATATGCTAGACTTTTGTTTTATTAGACAAAATTTAGCATTTTTATTTACTAAAACATAAAAAAATAAATTAAAAAAGATAAATGTAACCTCTGCGTGCAGAAGGCCTGTTTCCGTTTTCGTTCCATCGGTTACCGTTTCGCCTTACACTATTCGACGTTTCTTGCCCACTAGCCGACTTTATATCGGCGCAAATTTTATCGGTTTCTTTTGATAATTCTTCGTTGTCTTTTTGAAAATTTGGAGTACGCTAAAATTGTTCACTATAGGCAAATAAAATCTAGCTGACCGCGATATTTTCAGTATTAAATCGACTATTTAACAGCAAAAACATTCAAAATTTTTCACTAAAGCGGATTAATAATAAAGATTAAAACCAGTATTTCAAATATTTATCAAATCACTCAATTCAGAACCTAAATGAACATTTTTCAAGAATTAAAGTTGATTATTTTTTGTGTATTTTGTAAAAAGGTTAAAAAAATTCTGCTTTCTTATTTGTTAAAAAAAAGTCATTACCGTACAATTTTAATTGGTCCCCCTATGTCTGCATACTAATTTCCAGCGTCAGCCAGATATAATTAAACTATAGTTTTATTAAATTTCGGTTCCAGTTAAAAAAATTAAATAATAAAAACACCATAAAAAACCTTTACTTACCGATTAGTGAAATTATAGTACATTTTAGTTTGGTTATTTCATAAGATACAGTGCAGTACATAATGACAACAAATAAAAAATGAGTGTGTTTATAACCTGACATGTTGCGCAATAATACTGACAAAAGCATCACCTCGCTAGGTTGTACCAGAACTATATAATAAACTTAAAGTATGCTTATACTGTGAGGGTTAATACACATATATAAGGAATACATAACATTGGAAGAAATTAATACAGAGTTGGGATCAACCTCGCAATTACAGAGAAGGAAGCTAAAAATCGGGGAAACCCGTTATATATAATTTCAGGACGTGTTGGATGTGCGCCGCCAAACTGCCGTCATTTAGTACCTAAGGCGTTAAAGTAAAAAATTATGATAATAACTAATTCATAGTTTATTTTTTTAACTTTAAAATTTACAAAAAATGTGTCGTAAATATAAACTCGGTTTTACTCGACTTTTTTTACTCGACTTTTTTTACTCGACTTTTTTTAAGGTTAAGCTTACGCGTTTTTAAGGTTAAGTTTACGCGTTGGTAAGCCTAAGCAAAGCCTAAAAAACAACCTAAACTGTCTTCGCGCAGCTATTTGTTAAAGTTTAGGTTTTTTTAAGGCTTCGCTTAGGCTAAGGAACGCATAGGCTTAACCTTAAAAAAAAGTTGAGTAAAAAAAGTCGAGCAAAACCGAGTTAGCCTATATTGCGCACTGAAAAGTTCGCGCGGCGCGCGCTGAAAATTGGTAACTGCTTTTATATTGATAGCTATGCTGCTGGAGCAAAATGCCCCACGGCACAATAGGCTATAGTCTGCTCAGCTACTTTCTAAAAAAGAGATCTCTCCGCGAAGAAAAACAACTCGGTTTTGTTTTCAATTTTTTTGTAGAATAAAAAAAGATTAACAGTTTTTTGTACTATAAAAATTGTTTAAAGATGTAAATATGAGATTAACGTTATTTAATTTCATATAGCTGAGTTAAAACCTTAGTTTTTAAATGGCGGCGGTTTGGCTGCTATTTGGCAGCAGTTTGGCGGCAGAAGTGGCGGCGCATATCCAACACGTAATTTCAGGTTAATTCCAATTCCGGGCTAACTTGTTCATGTATAGTGTTATGTATTATTTTCTAGCCATTGCCATGTCGATTAAATTTTACCTGCGGTTTTTGCTGCAGTAGACTTTTACAGTAATATTCTTTTGATCCCGCGTCTTTATACCGAATTAATTGATCTTGTAGCCAAAATATGGTTTGATTGAGATTGTAGGAATTTATGTAGGATCTCTGTCTGCCCAAAGATTTGTACCAACGTTTAAGAATTAAGTACATACATCCCATGCATTCATCCGATTGGTGACAGGCCTTAAAATACAATGAAGTTTAAAAACTCCCCAAATAAACCACTAATTGAAGCCTTTAAACCATTTTCTAGTTAAACTATGTTTTTGTTTGTGATGGCGACCAAAACCGGTTCGCAATATGTTTTGTTTGACGTTTGGTTGGTTTATCTAGAATAAGCACTTTGACTTGACTTGACTTGAAGTAAAAGTGGTTTTAAAACCTTTCTTTGTTTACTTGAGTTGTGGTTGAATAATGATGCGATCAATAAAGTGTCTCAAAAGTGGGCTTAAAAATAGGATAAAATAATCAAAGTTGCTATAGATTTGTAAAAAAATCATGTAGTTTGATAGTAAAATAATTGTTTCGGAATTAACTAGAATTAGAATATTATTTTGAATAAAAACAACAAAAATATATTTTTAATCTTTAACAAATAAATTTTTACAGTCAACTTACTTTTTTTCGTCCAAACTTTTTTTTAGCAACATCTGGTGATAATGTTTGCGCATTTTCTGGATCCGATACAGTATTTTTAAAATTTTCAATAGCTTCCTCTAATGTAGCTGCTTGATATGTGCTATCATAAGCTACACATTCTGTGGACCCTGGGGGTTTGACGCAGGGACACTTAAATAAAGATGTGTTTAAAATGTAACAATACTTCAGGTTTAGCTTATTTTACCAAAAAAATACTATATATATATATACTAAATACTATATATTAGTTTTAAATATTTTTGATTTTACTATTTGAAAATTGATATATTTAATTTGTTAAATCTAAACAAATGCATATTACAAAATCAACTAATCAACTTATGTATTTTTTTTTTATTTATTAAATTTTCGGGGAACTTTTATATTATATCCTATTAAACAAAAATATATCCTGGTAAACTGAAAGTTATGCTAATTTGGTTTTTAAGTTATGCTATTTTTTGTCTATTTGACAATTTTTCATGAAGGTTATTTTTTATTTAGCGCAAACAGGGCTGAAACATCATATTACTTTAAATTTAGCTCTATGATTCAGTTTTTGTTTGTTTTTTTTTCAAAAAAAAATTGAATGATATGAGACTTGAAGCTGGGTTGGGGCTCCCAGGTACGAGGCCTTTGAAGCTGTAAGCAGGGAAATTAGCGCCGTAGAAAAATTTTAAAAATTTAATGCCTCGAAAAATGGGAACTTGAAACCCTAAATAAAAAAATAGCTTAAATTTCGGTTCGAGCTTAGGCTTAGGTACAGAATTTAGCCAGTTTTAATTGCCATTGAACTTGGAGCTGCGAAAATGAACACCTGAAGTCAAAATTTAACCAATGGTCTAACGTTAGATTTTGCTTTAGGAATAAGTTTCAAAAGTATTTTACATTTCGGAACCAAATTCCTTTCCTATATAGGTCCAATCTCCCCAATTTTGGCTCTAAATTTCAGTTTTAAGTGCCCAACGACCATATTTTTTTTATCATGATAATATATTGGTGTTTAATGGGTTTTGCTAGAAGCGTGCCGGAATATCTAGAAAAGAATTTTTTCCGCAGGAGCAAATTCAAGAATTTAAAACATTAAATACCTGTTCTTCTGATCTTACAGGTGGCAATGATGCGACAAAATCTTCCTCACCGCTTTCTTCTGAGTTACTGTGTTCCCAAGAAGTCCATAAAATATGCTTCCAACGTTGACCAATGACAAAATGCCAGTTTACAGATAATACCAGTAGATATATTGTTGTCAGTAAAGTCGTTGAGATCATTTTATTGCTCTGGTGTACTTTTTGAAAACTAAAAAATAAATGTAACTATTACTAGATTTAACTATTATACTAACATGGTGCTTACTTATTAAAAGTGCATTGTAAGTAATGCTTTAGTAAGTTCCGGCATATTGCAAAATAAATCTTATCTTATCTTATCTTATGTAAAATTGATAAAAGCAGTGAAAAAAATTTTATTTTGAATTTTTTTTTATTTTACCATTGAAAACGGTTTAGATTTTACATTTTTAAACAGTAAAACCAGGAAGTCAAATTGAAAAAAAATATACCTTGCATTAATAGATTTTATAAATTACTGTTAAGTGTATTCTAAGGTGCAATCAATTTTTATATTATAGTTACTCTTGCATATGTTTTTTTGCTAAAAATTGTTTCTCTGAAAAACTTTTAGGATATTTTTAGTGTCCTTTTTTATCCCGCTATCCTTACCTAATATTACATTATGCAAAATCTTCTTCAAGATCTTCCTCTACATTGAATTTCCGTTGTAATCCTTTATTTAAAAAAGTTTTTTACAGTATACATCAAAAAAATTTTGTATTGAACCAAATATTTTCCTAAATTAATGGTCTAAGATCTAAGATCTAATTCCAAATATTTTCCTAAAATTTCAAAAAAAAAACCAAAAATTTTAAAATTATAAATTCTGGGGCAAAACCTGGTTTTGGACATTTTTGAAGATAATATGTTATAATAAGTAGGAGACATTTTAGTAAAAAGAAGTCAGTGTATTTTTTAAACCAGCCAGTCAAATAGATATTCATTAAATAAATTAAGGCTTTTTATAAATTTGATGCATTAACGGCAGCCAAACTAAACAAATTTATTTCTTAATCTAATTTATTCATTCATATTTTAGAGAAGGTCGTAATATCAAAAATATATAATACTATATATTATATTAAGGAAAAATATGCCATTCTTCACCAGAAGTGAAACGATTTGGTGCCATTTTTTAACACTGCCATTAATTGTCATGCACAAAAAATGGCAAAACAACTGCCATTAATTGGGCAAATGTCGTGTAAACGGGCACTGCCTAGAAAGTAACAGTATTTTCGCGAACAAAGCCAGCCAATTAAAGCAAACCGAAGGGTACAAATTTGAATTCCCACCGAGTTAATGTTTCAACGTATCTTAAAATATTTTTAGAAGCCAATTCACCTGTTGTCAGGACGGTTTTTATCTAACCCCGTTCTGACGACTAATCCGAGCATTTTTTTGGGGGTGCATACTGCAAAACCGAGCTTTGATGAAAAACTGCAGCTACCATAATTTTTTGTTTATGTTATTAACTTTACAAATTCAATTTTAAAAGTTTCTTTCGGAGGCAAGTGCTTAAATTTAAAGCTTAGCAGCGGTCACCAAAAAAGCTTGAAACGGGGCCTAATTTTAAGTACTGAATTTATAAGGGCTTGCTATGAATTTAAAAATGTGTTTTTTAAAGAAACATTATGTATGAAAAGACGGCTTATAGTGTCTTGTATCTTTTTTGCTGCTTTAAAAAACTTCATTAAAATTCAACTTAATCGAAGGCAAAAAGTTTACAACTACAATTGCATTTTTGTGAATTTTTAACGGCTTAACCTCACAATAAAATTGGAGTAACTACAGTTTTCTATCAAATAACGGTTTTTATGCAATTCGAAATTGAGCCGAGCTCTTCTTATTTAAAAAGGGCTCGAATTCTTTAGTCGTCTTAACGGTTTTGGGTAAAAACCATCCTGACGACAGGTAAATCGGCTTCTAAAAATATATTAAGATACGTTGAAACATTAACTCGGTGGATATTTAAATTCGTACTCTTCGGTTTGCTTTGATTGGCTGGCTGTGTCTGGTTTCGCGAAAATACTGCTACATTTTAGGCAGTGCCCATTTACACGACACTTGCCCATATAATGGCAGTTGTTTTGCACATTTAATGGCAGTGCTCAAAGAATGGCACAAGATTTTTTTACTTCTAGTAGGGAGTTGCATTTTTTTTTCTTAATACAATATATAGTATTATATATTTTTGGTAATATTTCTTGATTTGGGAGGTTTATTTATTTTTTAAATACAAAGTTTTTAATTGATTATTGGTTATTATAAACTTTTATTCAATATATGCGAGTAAGCGAGCAAAGTGAAATGGGTAAAACTGGTACGGCATAAGTATTACGTACCACATAGGTATGACCTAGGCGATACGTAGAGTTAATTGCGGTGAAGTTTACACACCACAATAGTCAAAGAAGGATACCACCACTATGGGACGAAGAGTTTACCGTGGTGGTAGACTTTGGGAACATTTGAACCTCAGCAAGATCGCTGCGCAGTTAATTTAATAAAATTTTGCTTGATTTGAAAGTTTCGGTTTGGCTTTGGAAAACGTAAGGTTTTAATGATTTATTGCTCAATGCACTGCTAATACATTTTCTTGATACACTCTCTATGATCAACTGCGCGGCGAGGATCAAATGCCAGAGACCGAATTTCCTGAGTTCATATCGTATATGATTATAAAATCATTTTTTTTAATTTCTTTAAAAAGTACACAAACCCTTTGCGAATAAATACTAAAATATTTAAAATCCAAAAGCACTTATAGCGTGGATATAACGTGGGATGTAACATATTTGTGCAGCAGACAGGTGGGACATTCGTCATAGTAGTTTACGTCAAAATTGTACCAATAACAACGTATATGCTTTATTAATTATATACATTGCATAAACAGTTAATCACACAAGCAATAGATATAGGGTTTTGATTGTTATCTACAAAAAGACACATAGTAGCAAAAGCTTTGAAGCAGCACAGTATACCATTTAAATATAAATCTGTTTTAGACATTGTTTCAAAAAAATCCCTTTCAAAAAACATTAAATC
>JASAMX010029410.1:0-28751 GCA_030248175.1 Microlaimidae sp. YZB2_3
CTTATGGGGAAGAATTTCCACCGTGGAAGATTTATTCTCGAGGGAAAAATTTTCGCGACAAAATTTTTCCGTTTTTTTCGTTTTACTCATATAATTGCAAACGCTGGCAAAATAGTACACAAGCGTAAACATTCCTGGAAAACAAAAATTTTGCTTTTTTTTTGGTTTTGTGTAGAATTGTTTGTAATAAAGTAAATAATATTATTATAATAAAAATTTAAACAAAGTTTTCGATTTTCTTTGTAAATTATTATTTTTTAAATGCTTATTAGTGATGTTCCTACCTTCCAATATAAAAGCTCCTGAACTCCGGCCATATAAAGCGAAGAAATCTTTGGAGCTCCGATGCTCCGCCCCTTAAATAAGCAACTTGAGGCTTTAGCTTAAAATCCATTTTAAATTACTCTATTTCTGTTTGTAGGAATATATTTCATGATTAAAATAAGTTTTGGAAAAAAACTAATTTGGAAAAAAATTTTGACAAAATAATAGAGTGCACCACTCTTTAATCATTCATGTAATTAGTACACAAAAAGGTCTGGAGGTCCGGAGCTTCAGACCTTCGGAATAATTGCAATTTTTAACGCACAGTCAGCCAACGTATCATTTCGACTTATTCTGTCGTATATTTTTATTAATAAAATGATCTGAGTGCTAATTTTTCGAGTGAGAAAACCTATGTTTTATTAAGTTTGCAAAAAAACAGTATTTAATTAGTATTTTATAAATGTTTTAGTATTCAAATACTCCAAAATATTTGATACTTTTTAAAAACTTGAATACAATACCAATAAAATACCGACCTTTTCAAAATAGTATCGATACTTTTAAAAAAAATACTCACTCTTAAAAAACTAGTATTTATTTAGTATTTAAATACTAATTAAATATATTTTTAACCCCTACCCAATACATAAATTAAAAAAATACATTGTAGATTTTTGTAACCTTTTTAAAAACCATTGGTTTTAATGAAATCAACTGAATTTCAAAAAAAAAATTCAGAAAATACTTCAAAAAATATTTTACTTTAAACAATCGAAATTTATAAAAACATTTTTGTAAAATCAATAAAAAGGAAAAAAAACAAAAGAAAAAATATCTTTAATTTAACTTGCCAGCAGTACAAAGTTGTTGCATGCAGCAACTTGCCTTATTCGCTATCCGATTCCATTGTTATCTGCTATCCGCTATCCGAGGTAATTCCGGTGCTCTCTTAGACCCGTTTGTAAAATTCTTTCTCTTTATTTTGCGAAGTTGCTATTTTACAAACTGTTATTGCAAACATTTAATATCACAAACTATTTTGAAATTTTTACAAATATTGAGAAACGAATGATTTTTTTTGTTTCACGCGCCATTTTTTAGTTTTTAAACGCTGTTAGACGGTATAATTAATTTTAATTGTTTTTTAGTAAATAAAACTAGTACAAATATGAAAGAAGCTTCGTAAAAAATGTAAAATATTGCTTTGGATATAACCTTTTTTTTTATTTCGGGTGACATTCGTACCGGTAAAACTCGCTATATTAGTTTATTTAATTTTGTTTAAAATTCTATCTACCTTTTTCATCTTTCCTTAAACATTATATGCTTAACTGGAAAACTATTCTGTTAAACCGAAATTGCTTGCGTGTGCACAGACTTAAACTCCTTAGCTTGAAGTCTTTAAATTTTCTGCTGAGGAGTTTGAGTTTTTGCAGCGCGTTATGTTAAAAAATGGCTGCACTTTCATTAACCAAACCATAATTTCAGGATATACATATAGGTAAGCAATTTTGATTTTTAAGTATTTCAGTTTGTTACATTTGATTTTTTTAAAAAATATCTTGTTGTACTTTTCTGAGTTCTTTCACTTAAAACTTTTGAAATATGTATTTTTCAGGATATTAATGTTTAAGTTATTAACCTGCGACTTTTATCCCACTTTTGATAAAAAGTTAAAAGCAAAAACCGTAATTTTACTTTCTTGTACTTATTCTTTATGCATTTTTTTCCGTTTTAAAACTTTAAGCAAAGTTATGAAATGACCTGCATATATGGGTATATAGATGATATGACGATTTATCTGTCCTTACGCAGTTCATTGCACAACTTTGAGCATGGCAAAAATAACAGCCGTTGGCTGAAATTAAAAGTGGCCGAATTTAAGTCGGTCACCCAAAATCTTTATAGCTACCAGATAACCAGAACATTAAATTTTTAATTTTCATCGAGCCTTTATCGATCTGATTTGATTATCACTTGCTCTGCAATCAAAATTACAACAAAAAAAATTATCGATGGAATTGTGTTACAATTTACGTGATTTTTTTTCTTTTTTTTAAATATTTAAGTAAACAAATTTTATTAAATTATTTGATATACGTAGAAGAGCGCTGGTATTCTTTAATTTCTTTGTAAACTTAGAAAATAATATAATTTTCATCTATTTAGCAAATACTTGCAATATTATTGATGTTATTTGGTATTTTGTTGTTTTAATTAATTTTGTTTTATATTTATTAGTCACTGCAATGTGCTGGTTTTGATACCTTAAGAATTTTTTTGCTTTAAAATAAAAATTTCGAGAAGCGAAAAAACACAAAATAATCAACACAAATTATACAAACTGCTTTGAAAAATACACAAATATCCTCCAATCGACAAACGACTATAAATTGTGCAGAAACTACAAACAAGTTTTCACAAAACATAGCAAATTACCACGTATATATTTTTCCAAAATTAGGAGTAATTCTTACAAATAGACTAATTGTCGTTCTGACTCCACGCAGTTTGAAAAGTTTACCAAGTATTTTTTGAAAAAATTACAAAAAAGGTTAAGAGAGTGTGAACGCACTATCCGCTATTTGCTATCCGCTATTTGCTATCCGCTATCTGCTATCCGAGGCAATTCCGGTGTGAACTGACTATCCGCTATCCGCTATCTGCTATCTGCTATCTGCTATCCGCTATCTGCTATCCGTCCCGGTGTGAACTGACTATCCGCTATCTGCGGTTATTTTACTCTGGTATGAATGGTTATCCGCTATCCGCTATCCGAGGTAATTCCGGTGTGAACTGACTATCCGCTATCTGCTATCTGCTATCCGCTATCTGCGGTTATTTTACTCTGGTATGAACGGTTATCCGCTATCCGCTATCCGCTATCCGAGGTAATTCCGGTGTGAACTGACTATCCGCTATCCGCTATCTGCTATCCGCTATCCGCTATCCGTCGGTGTGAACTGGCCTTAAGGTAACCACCTCAAAATTGGTAATTTTGTTCTAATATCGCAAGAAACAATCAAGGAAAGCTTTTACCATGATTTTTTAAAATTATAGACTTGACTTTATTTAGTTTATGTTTCAAATATAATGTTTTTTAACAAAAAAATAGACCCTCATTATTGTTTCTTATTGGGTGACTTTTAGTTTGCTAAAAGAAAACAGTATGCGAGAAAATTTGTTTACTTGTTTTTTATCTTCGAATTAAATCGAAAACTTATTTGAATGAGTGTTAAAAACATAACTATAGCAAAAAATTTCCTTTTTTGTCTTTACAATTCGTCACTTTAATCAAACAATAACGTGATAATAATAATAATGGCATGTTGTTGTTATTTTAGATCAGTACAAATACTATTATTATTTTTTGAAAATTTTTTTATAGTATTGCGTGTTTATTTAATTATAAAAGAATAATTACTATTTCTGATAGCGATTGACAAGGTTGAAAAGGTCCAGAAACATTTTTAAGTATTTGGCAATTGTGACGCGCTAATTCACTTTGTTCCGCGGAACACTGTTGTTGTTTCATATCTTTGCCAAGAAGGCAATGACCTACAAAATAAAAACAAATTTATAGAAAACAAAGAACAAGTTGTAATTCCAAGTAAGATAAAATTAAGTCTGGCTGATCTCGTAAAACTTAGTATGGGGAACACGAGAGGATTAATTAAAATTATGCGGTTATGAAGTGTAAAAAAGGAAATTGGACCGTAGATTTTTTAAGGTCTCGCCTTTAATATACTAAATTTAGCCAATTTCAGCCGTTAAAAAATTAACAGTTTTGTTTGAAATTGAGTAAATAGAATTAATAGAACTAATAGAAATTGCCCATAGAATAAATAATTTAATCCTAATATTAAACTTTTTTTGCTAAAAATGTGAAGTTGTTTTGTATCTAAATATAGTAGATTCAACATTGCAATTCCTCGAGGTCAACCAGGTATGATTTGCCTGTAGCTAAAATTTTATGTTAATTAGTAATCAAAAGTATTATATAATTATATCTTTTGATTAGTGAAAAAAAAGACATTTCGCACAAACAAGTAAAGGACTTCACCGCTGATAAATGCTAAGATTTGTGTCTTCATTTCACTAATGCTTTTTTCTGTTTCGCTGGTCCTTATTCCTTCAACACTAATATACGCGCGATAAGACAGTAATCACAAAGGGTTAAGTTTCTGTGCGAGTGTGGCATGCTCTAGATAAAGGTTGCGATATTTTTGTCTCACGTAAGTGAGATTAAGTTCTGGAAAATGCGTTCGCAACTGCTAACTTAAATTATTTTGATAGCAAAAATGTTCATATAGATAGAGTAATGCGCGTCCAATCAGCTTTCAGCTCGCCCACGCCTACGTCGTTTTACCTAATGCTTTGAGGTAAGCTGAAGTTAAGTGAAACTCCCAGACTGGCGATGGAAACATGTTGAAACATTGAAACATATATCTTGCAAGAACACATGTACAAACAAAAAATGGGGTGATTGGTAAAAAAAAACTATGCGGATTAAATAAGTGGTTTAAGACAAGGATTTCCTAATTATGACACTGTAGAATCACTTTCAGCCAATGAACGCTGTGCAAAACAGATTGACCTCTGTTTTTTTACGATTTCTACGCTACGACCAGATACGTTTGAACGTTTCTACGTTTGAACCCCTATCGTATATTATCCTTGCCACTTTAATTCCACGAAGCAAATATTTAAATCTCCATATCACTATTTTTAACCGGAATTCGCAGCTTCTCATCAATGTACGTGTTAGAAAAATCTCATAATTTACAAATTAACGTTTTTATGCAGAACATATTATTGATTTTTATGATAAATATTTATTGATAGTTCAAAAATAAAAAAATTTTTTTACACAAACCATTGTCCGTAGCCCATGAATCGCCGAACTGAACTGCATTTTGATTAGTAACAACGGTTCCGTTTTGTAGTCGAAGATCGTTGTTGGGATTGTTGTCCATATTTCCACCAAAACCACAGAGATTTCCTTGATATCCAGGAACATCTGGAACATAGACACACGCCCGATAGCTATTCCAGTAAACGATTTCCAGACCAAAATCCGTTTCAATCTTCGCTCCTCTAGATCCCCAAGAATTAACTAAAAAATGTTTATAAGTAATATTTAAGTATCTTATAATCAAAATTTAAACAAAACAGTGGACAAAAAATCCTAAACGGATAAATAATTTCAAAACTTAAATTTTTGTCTTTAATTTAATGACTGTTAAAATTTAATGCTTTTACAACTCGCTTAATTTTTAAAATAGTATTAAAAATATTTTTATTTGACATTCTTCAAGAACAACCCACTCAAGTGGTCACCGGAAAAATGGATTGTTTAAAACCGTTGTTTTTTGAAGTAAATTATCGTGATAAACTCACAAATAACATTTATCGTAGACTTTAGACCTTAATTTTCCTAAGCAACCTAAGCAAAACCTTAAAATCAAGCTAAATTTAATGTTTTGTTTGATTTTGAGGTGTTGGTTAGGTAGCTTAGGAAAACTGAGGTCTATAGTCCACGATTTAGGTTGTTTATGAGTTTTATCATGATAATTTATTGAAATTTATCACTTTGTCTAAGATTTATTGAAAAACTATTTTAATTTAATGGATTGTTTTTAAAAAATAACTGTTTTAAACTAGTAGTTCGTCCATCTTTACAGTAGTATTCTTTTCGGTGGTCACCGGAAGGGGTTGTTTTTGAAGAATGCCTTTTATTTTTAATAATACTAAATTTTGGTTTCTTGAGTTATTTTACAAAAATTTTTTATCTAGAATATTTAAAAAGTTCATTTTTAATAATCTAAAATTGATAGTTTGAAAAAAGTAAAACCAAAAGAAACACAAAATGTCGGCCATGTATTCCGGTTGACCGATTTTCCGTATCCAGTGTTGACAAAAATATGTAAAAAAAGAGCAGGTTTTTTACTAAAACAATAGCTCGATTAATACTTGCTTAAGTATAGAATGTCCCTAAAACGTTTTGGTGGTCATTTTTTAAAGTTTTAATATCAGGGTAATTTACACTAAAAATTTATAATAAATCGAAACAAATGCCGCACTGCATCTGCAACTAAAAGTTTGGTTTATATTATACTTTAAAATGTAAAAAAATAGTTACCTGACAGTTGAGCTTGTTGTTTTTGGGGAAATAAAAAAGGTAGGAAAACTGTGTCATTATTAAATGTCACTGTCAAACGTGAACTGGATCTTGAAACGTTTATAGCGAATCCATATACATTGAGCTCAACATGAGAGACATATGAAACCCTAAAACCAAATAAGTGTAAAATAAATGTGTTTTTTGTTTTATTGAAAAAATGTCAATCTGCTTAATGTTTGTTGCGAGCTTAAGAGAGGCTTTGAAGCTAAAGAATTTTAGAATAAATTAAATATGCACTAAAGCGAAGGAAGAGATCAAAAAATGGAAACAGGTTATCCCATTAGCAAAAAAAGTTTTATCATTCAATCAAAAGTTAATACTATTCCCAGTCTTAGACGAAATAAAAATACAATACAATAAATACAATATACAATACAATACAATACAATACAATAAATACAATATACAATACAATACAATACAATACAATACAATACAATACAATACAATACAATACAATACAATACAATACAATACAATACAATGCAATACTATTATGTTAACCAGGCTAAAGAACACTAAAATTTGTCAATTGTTAAATGACTTGTTTTTGTTTTTTTTTGTCCAATCTAAAGTTATTTTACCGAGTTTGTACAAAAATCTTGCGCTAACTATTGCAAAAGGCAAACTCACAATTACTAACAATAATTAATTAAATTAAGACAGACATCTGCAGTTTAATCCATATATAATTGAACGGATTTTAAGGGTGGCGGAAAAAAGACCATCGCCAAGATTAAAAAAATACCTGCCCTTAACATAATTGAGACGTCATTTATACTAAAATATAGTTTTTTTATAATACATAAAAACCATTGTTACCGTGAAAAACTCGACAGCCTGATATCTGCCATGGTGATTTGAAAGTTTGGCAGTCCGCGAAGTGCCGCTTCTGAATTATTGCATGTTTTACTGAAGACGTAAGGACATGTGCCTTGATAATCGTAATAATCGTGATCAAATGTGGAAAAATGTGGATCTCCAGATCCACATGCAACTTTCCGTCGGGAACGGCAGCCCAAACTACTATAAGGATTTCCGTTGTACCCTGGTTTGCAAGCGCAGTGGACCCCGTGTTGTGATACAAAGCAGTTAGCATTAGATCCACAAGAAATCGATCCGCATTCCACGTGGTTTTGGCAATTAGCACCAGAAGTGTCATCTGGGCATTCACATCTATTAAAATACATCAAAATAATTTTGAATTGGGCTTAATGTAAAATGATTAAAAATAATACTAAGAAAATTAAAACAAAATTTATTAAATTAAAAAAAAACATTTAGAAACAGTTGTTTTTTTACAATAAATAGGCTATAGGCACCTTGCACTGGAACTGGGTTTATTCATGAAAAGAAGGCAATAAAAACATAGAGGTAGTCACCATAAAGGATAATTACCGAATCTGTTACTTATCCTTTGCAGAAGGAGATCCACTGTTCAAAAGCGGGCGAAATTTCGATCGGTTGATCTGCATACTACAAAAGATAAGTAACAGATCCGGTAATTATCCATTATGGTGACTCCCTATGTTTATTGCATACTTCATGTATAAACCGAGTTCCAGTGCAAGTTGCCTATATTATTATTTTTTTAATTTAAAAAGTGTGATATTGATTCTAAATAAAAAAACAACTATATTTTTTGTTTTATTAACTAAGAAAACATATTAGAAAAACATACCTATATGTTCCAGGTCCCTAAGTAATACAGGTTCCATTATTCAAACAGGGGGACGTAAGACAAACATCGATGGCATGACAACAGTTTAGACTATTATACCCAAATAAACAATTGCATGAATAATTCCCTGGTAAATTATGACAGGTAGACCCGCATTGGCATGGAGATGGTGAATTAAAACATTCATTTATATCGGTGTTGCAATCTTGTCCCGTCCATCCTTGTGAGCAATTGCATACAAAGGAGCCAATAGTGTTTGTACAGGTTCCGTGGACGCAGTTATTTTTTTGGAGACATTCATTAATGTCGGTACAGTTATTGTGTCCTAACGATCAAATTTACACACAAATAAAAAAAAACTATGAAGTGTAATTTTTGAATTTATGACTTTTTTGCAGTTATCAAAGTTTAAAATATTATTTATGATCAAGTTTAAAATATTATTTATTTTATACTTTTAGGTTGTCATTTTTTTATTCTAATGTTATAAAAACACTTTGAAGTTGATAAATTTTTTTCAAATAAAAAAAAAATGGTTTTTGTCATATGCAACATGATTTATTTAAATTATTGGTTTAAAGATGTAAAAAAGCAACAAAAAAAAGGTTGATTTTATCAAAACATTACACAAAGGATACATTTCATAACATTTTGGGACAATCGCTAAATTAGCGTTTCGTAGCACTTGACTTTTTACAAAATGGTATAAATTTTTATAGAGAGTAATTTTTAACTGTCGTTTAAATTAAACCAAATCATTATAAATTTTTATTAAAAGAAATTGAATTTGTTTAAAATAAACGGATTTTGATTAAACTTAACAGAAAGAATACTAATACAGTCAAAAGATAAAAAAATGGTTCAATTCCACAAACGAAAAAATGCATACATGTAGAATCATTTTTTTCCAAAAAAAACTCAATAAAAAATGATATTTTTAATTTTGTCTGCTGAGTGTTTTATAATCAATTTTTAATTTATCAGTAGAAATTTTTACTTTAATTTGAAAACTCCTAAATAATTTTTTAAGTTCTTCCCAACAAGTTTTTTAACATCAGTTTCAATCAAAAGAAACAGGAAGTATGAGTTTTAATTGCCAACATAAACGACAAAATCATCGATATTACCGACTTTTTTTAGATAAAACGGTGTCATTCATTTAATACTGGCAAAAATGGCAATATTTATATAGTTTTTAGTTTAATAAATAATGATTGAATCAAATCAATTTTTTTTTAAATTACTTGCTGCAAACTGATATATTATTTACTAAGGATACTATTTCCTTAGTATTTGTAATAACACTTAAAAAACTTACCATTTCCAGAAAATCCTGGGGCACAAAAACAATTTCTGCTTCCATTGTGAATGGCACAAACAGAATTTGCTGCACAAGTCAGATTGCTAGTAATAATCGACCCATTGACACACTGGCTCTGGGAGGAACATCCAGCATTAACCCAACTGGTATTCCCAGGAAAATAATTTCCATCACTATCAACACACCCGCAATTTTCTATTTTTACACAAACGGTTCCACTACGCACATAGCCATAATCGCAAGAACATCCTTCTGCGCAAGGAATTTGACAGGTAGCAGTGTTGTTTTGGTTTGAGCAAGAATTTGGACACGAGCTTGCACATGAATCATAATGCGAGTTAATTGGGCAATTGAGTGGACAGAAATTTCTTGATCTCCAGTTAAGTCTTGTACCTGGCAAAAGCGCTTGACATTTTGTGACGAAATTTTCTAATATCTGACAATATATGGTTGCAGAATCGTGATATTCACACATATCATACTCACAATCTGTATATAACGCATTTAAGGTAGAATTGTCCATTGCAAGACACTTTGCGAAAGGCCCCGTATTGTTTTTTATAATATTACACATATGTCTTGCCAATGCACTTTCTTCCGGAGTGCAATGATGCTGTTGCATGTCCTGTCCCAGTAAACAATTGCCATTATCATGCGCCCAGGAATCTCCAAACGCAGCTGCGTTGGCATTAGTAGCTGGCCATAGCGATGTTCCATTTTCACATCTAAAAATGTTTTAAACTTTAAATCACATCTTGTAATGGAGTTTTTATATTCATGTAGTCCAAAGTATCTATAGAGTTGTGGTATATATTTACATGGGGATTGATAAAAAATCGTCATACAAGTAGTCCTTATCACGTTTCATTTTTTCCCATATTTTACGCTTTAGACCTTTTTTTGGTTGACTAGCCTCTGATTTCTTGTTGTTCGAAAAATTAACTCTTAGAATTATCTATAAAGTATCATATTTTGCCTGTTAATAAAAATGTCTTAATTTGTTTCTTTTATCTGTATATTAAAAAACTTTTGTATGTTAGCTCAGATTGTAACAAGATAGTATAATAATTTTTAAACAAGTTTTAAAAACAAAAATTTTAAATGAAAAAATTTTTAATTCTTTAAATACAATAAATTATGAATACAAACAGAATTTGTTATTTAAAATAATCAAATTTAACGCTGTTAGATTATTTTAAACAGATAAGGTTCTTCAGATGTTTTATTAACTATATATTGCAAAAGTGCTAAAATTTGAAATCAGTAATTTAGAAATTAAGAAATGTTTTAGAATACTGCATAATTATAAATTAGACGTCTCAATAGACATGTTTCAAGACAGGATTAGATTGTTTAATTAGTTTTAAAAACAATACGATATTACGTTAGATCATTTCCTTTTATATCCATTCATATCTCCACCAATAGCACATAATTTTCCATGGAAAGCCTGGAATATCTGGAACATAAACACAGAGTCTGTAATTGTTCCAGTAAACGCACGCTGAGATCAAAATCAGTGTTGACAACAAATCCATAATATCCAAACGAAAATATGCTGATTTTGGCATTTTTTCTTGACGGCCAATACCATGGTGTGTAAACCTTCGTTTCATCTACCTTGACTCGCACTTTTTCCTGTCCCCTTTTCTCTTTCTTTTCTATAATATTTTATTTTTTTGCCCTATCTTCTACGTTTACTTATGAATGTTTTTTGAAATCTAATATGTGATATATCTTTTATTATTATACGTCGTAATATTTTGTTAAATAACTTATGACTTATTTCAAGTAAATTTTCACATTAAATCTTCTTGCTAACTAATATGATTTATTTGTTATGATTGTGAGTCTGTCAATTTAGTGCCTGCGCAATTTAATTTATCTATATCGTCACTCTAGGGCGGTCCCGTCATCCCTTGAAAAATACTAGGTCTAAATATAAAAACCTGAGGCAAGAAAAAGAAATCAAAGAACGAGCACAAGCCTGAAGAAAAACCACGAAAAAAAAAATCACAAAAAAAGTTAATCACAAAAAAAGTGAAGCAAGAAAGGCAAATGACAATTATAGTTGTTTCCCCAGACATGGTGTAGGCAACAAAAGGTCGAATTCTTTATTCCAACGTCGATCAAAAAACAGATCATCGTCAGGGTCTAAATATTAACAATGAAAAACAAGGAATAATCAACAGAATGCGAGATTAAAGATAATATCAGAAAAAAAAATTATTCAAAGCTGCAAATAAATAATGTAAAATAAACAGATAAAATAAAATCAATTATAATGCGTATTGGTCCCGTAACTTCATATAAACACTAGGAAAAGTTAGGGCATCTCAAGTTAGTGCGCGTTTAAAAAATTCTACTTATATCTTTAGCTAAACATAACAACCTCTTTAAAACAAACTAAAAATGTCCTCAAAACAAAGAAACTACAAAAACTAAAACGGCTAGTATTCTAGCAGAAGAAACACCGAAGAGAAGAGAGTAGCGAACTATTACAGCAGTTAGTTCGAAAAACGAGATAAAACTTCTTAGGTCGGCCCACATAAAAACAATCACAAACATCGCAATAAAAGAAGACTACATTATACGGCCAAATTTTCGACGGATGCGCGACTCATTGAAAACAAAAGCGAACGGAATGGATTAGGGAACGAAAAAGTTGAAACCCACATCGCTAATAAATGCGCTTAAAACGAAGAAGTTTACCAAAAAACGGAAGAATAATAGAAGGTAAAGCGGTTTTAGGAATAGGGGTGGGGCACAGCCCGAGTTAAGACGCCATATATCAAAAAATTTGGCAACCAATTCCCTAGAGTAGCCATTTTTATTTACAAAATGTTAAACAAAAATCAAACTCATCTTTAAGACAAATTGCGTAGTGCAGTATCAGTAGCACTCAAGTTTTAGTTTTTAAGTTTCTTTGTTTGAGGAGTATTTTTAATAAGTTATGTTTTAAAGAGGCTTGTTATATTTTAGCTTCGCACTAATCCCAATTTTTTAAACGTGCACTCACTTGAGATGTCTAAAATTGTTCCTAGTGTTTATATGACTTTACTTGATATCTACGCTTTATAATCGATTTTATTTTATCTGTTTGCATCCAAAATTATTTATTTGCAGCTTTGAATAATTTTATTAAATATTATACTTTAATACTACGCATTCTGTTGATTATTCCTTGTTTTTACATTGTTAATATTTTATGACTATGATCTGTTTTTGATCGAACGTTGAATAAAGAATTAGACCATTTTATTTTTGCCTACAAACCATATCTCAAACAAACTATAATTAGTACATTTACACTTACTTAGCAATTACCAAAACTTTTTTTGTGATTCAAAAAAAAACTTTTTTTGTGATTTTTTTTATTTTTCGTGGTTTTAAATACTTCAAAGGCTTGTATAACAGTATACCATATTGGATTTCTTTTTTCTTAGCCATACAAAAGGTTTTTATATTTGGCCAGATTTTTTCACTGGATAAACCGTAGAGTGAACGTTATAGACAAATTAAATTTTGTCGCTAGGCACTAAATTTTTGTACAGACTCTACAACAAACAAACAATTTGTTGAAAGCAGATTTTTAATGTGTTAAAATTTTTTACTTGAATTAAGTCATAAGTTCTTTTTTTAATTTACGACGTTTTTATATAACAAAGTTTTATCAATTTTTAGAGTTTCTTACATTCATGAAGTAAACGTAGAAGTATATGGGCAAAAAATAAATATTACCGGAAAAGTACGAGTCAAGGTAAATCAAACGAAGGTTTACACACCATGGTATTGGCCGTCAAGAAAAAATGCCAAAATCAGCATATTTTCGTTTGGATATTATGGATTTGTTGTCAACACTGATTTTGATCTCAGCGTGCGTTACTGGAACAATTACAGACTCTGTGTTTATGTTCCAGATATTCCAGCTTTCCATGGAAAATTATGTGCTATTGGTGGAGATATGAACGGATATAAAGGAAATGATCTAACGTAATATCGTATTGTTTTTAAAACTAATTAAACAATCTAATCTGTCTTGAAACATGTCTATTGAGACGTCTAATTTATAATTATGCAGTATTCTAAAACATTTCTTAATTTCTAAATTACTGATTTCAAATTTTAGCACTTTTGCAATATAAGTTAATAAAACATCTGAAGAACCTTATCTGTTTAAAATAATCTAACAGCGTTAAATTTGATTATTTTAAATAACAATTTTGTTTGTATTCATAATTTATTGTATTTAAAGAATTACAAATTTTTTCATTTAAAATTTTTGTTTTAAAACTTGTTTAAACATTATTATACTATCCTGTTACAATCTGAGCTAACATACAAAAGTTTTTTAATATACAGATAAGAAACAAATTAAGACATTTTTATTAACAGGCAAATATGATACTTTATAGATAATCCTAAGAATTAATTTTTAAAACAAGTAAGAAATCAGAGGCTAGTCAACCAAAAAAAGGTCTAAAGCGTAAAATATGGGAAAAAATGAAACGTGATAAGGACTACTTGTATGACGATTTTTTATCAATCCATGTGAATATATACCACAACTCTATAGATACTTTGGACTACATGAATATAAAAACTCCATTACAAGATGTGATTTAAAGTTTAAAACATTTTTAGATGTGAAAATGGAACATCGCTATGGCCAGCTACTAATGCCAACGCAGCTGCGTTTGGAGATTCCTGGGCGCATGATAATGGCAATTGTTTACTGGGACAGGACATGCAACAGCATCATTGCACTCCGGAAGAAAGTGCAACGGCAAGACATATGTGTAATATTATAAAAAACAATACGGGGCCTTTCGCAAAGTGTCTTGCAATGGACAATTCTACCTTAAATGCGTTATATACAGATTGTGAGTATGATATGTGTGAATATCACGATTCCGCAACCATATATTGTCAGATATTAGAAAATTTCGTCACAAAATGTCAAGCGCTTTTGCCAGGTACAAGACTTAACTGGAGATCAAGAAATTTCTGTCCACTCAATTGCCCAATTAACTCGCATTATGATTCATGTGCAAGCTCGTGTCCAAATTCTTGCTCAAACCAAAACAACACTGCTACCTGTCAAATTCCTTGCGCAGAAGGATGTTCTTGCGATTATGGCTATGTGCGTAGTGGAACCGTTTGTGTAAAAATAGAAAATTGCGGGTGTGTTGATAGTGATGGAAATTATTTTCCTGGGAATACCAGTTGGGTTAATGCTGGATGTTCCTCCCAGAGCCAGTGTGTCAATGGGTCGATTATTACTAGCAATCTGACTTGTGCAGCAAATTCTGTTTGTGCCATTCACAATGGAAGCAGAAATTGTTTTTGTGCCCCAGGATTTTCTGGAAATGGTAAGTTTTTTAAGTGTTATTACAAATACTAAGGAAATAGTATCCTTAGTAAATAATATATCAGTTTGCAGCAAGTAATTTAAAAAAATTGATTCGATTCAATCATTATTTATTAAACTAAAAACTAAATAAATATTGCCATTTTTGCCAGTATTAAATGAATGACACCGTTTTATCTAAAAAAAGTCGGTAATATCGATGGTTTTGTCGTGTTGGCAATTAAAACTCATACTTCCTGTTTCTTTTGATTGAAACTGATGTTAAAAAACTTGTTGGGAAGAACTTAAAATATTATTTAGGAGTTTTCAAATTAAAGTAAAAATTTCTACTGATAAATTAAAAATTGATTATAAAACACTCAGCAGACAAAATTAAAAATATCATTTTTTATTGAGTTTTTTTGGAAAAAAATGATTCTACATGTATGCATTTTTTCATGTATGCGTTTGTGGAATTGAACCAATTTTTTATCTTTTGACTGTATTAGTATTCTTTCTGTTAAGTTTAATCAAAATCCGTTTATTTTAAACAAATTCAATTTCTTTTAATAAAAATTTATAATGATTTGGTTTAATTTAAACGGCAGTTAAAAATTACTCTCTATAAAAAATTTATACCATTTTGTAAAAAGTCAAGTGCTATGAAACGCTAATTTAGCGATTGTCCCAAAATGTTATGAAATGTATCCTTTGTGTAATGTTTTGATAAAATCAACCTTTTTTTTGCTTTTTTACATCTTTAAACCAATAATTTAAATAAATCATGTTGCATATGACAAAAACCATTTTTTTTTATTTCAAAAAAATTTATCAACTTCAAAGTGTTTTTATAACATTAGAATAAAAAAATGACAACCTAAAAGTATAAAATAAATAATATTTTAAACTTGATCATAAATAATATTTTAAACTTTGATAACTGCAAAAAAGTCATAAATTCAAAAATTACACTTCATAGTTTTTTTTATTTGTGTGTAAATTTGATCGTTAGGACACAATAACTGTACCGACATTAATGAATGTCTCCAAAAAAATAACTGCGTCCACGGAACCTGTACAAACACTATTGGCTCCTTTGTATGCAATTGCTCACAAGGATGGACGGGACAACATTGCAACACCGATATAAATGAATGTTTTAATTCACCATCTCCATGCCAATGCGGGTCTACCTGTCATAATTTACCAGGGAATTATTCATGCAATTGTTTATTTGGGTATAATAGTCTAAACTGTTGTCATGCCATCGATGTTTGTCTTACGTCCCCCTGTTTGAATAATGGAACCTGTATTACTTCAGGACCTGGAACATATAGGTATGTTTTTCTAATATGTTTTCTTAGTTAATAAAACAAAAAATATAGTTGTTTTTTTATTTAGAATCAATATCACACTTTTTAAATTAAAAAAATAATAATATAGGCAACTTGCACTGGAACTCGGTTTATACATGAAGTATGCAATAAACATAGGGAGTCACCATAATGGATAATTACCGGATCTGTTACTTATCTTTTGTAGTATGCAGATCAACCGATCGAAATTTCGCCCGCTTTCGAACGGTGGATCTGCATACTACAAAAGATAAGTAGCAGATACGGTAATTATCCATTATGGTGACTCCCTATGTTTATTGCATACTTCATGTATAAACCGAGTTCCAGTGCAAGGTGCCTATAGCCTATTTATTGTAAAAAAACAACTGTTTCTAAATGTTTTTTTTTAATTTAATAAATTTTGTTTTAATTTTCTTAGTATTATTTTTAATCATTTTACATTAATAGCAAAAAAAAAAATATTATATTTGTCTGCTATCTTACTTTACGATCAGTAAACAAACAAACGACTATACTTTCTACTTCCCGACACGTCTTCCCAACACGCACTTTCATTACGCATCAGCTGCTTTTCTTGTACATTTTTAACATTAATTATTCTTCTATTTTTTTTTATATTTTTTCTTTAAACTATACTATAACAGATATACGAATACGTAATTACTAAATACTAATATACAAGATTCTTTATTAAAACTAATTAGAAACAAGACATAGCAACTAAAAAACAAGCATATACAAAAAAAAAATAAACTCAAAACATTCAAAAAAACTAAACTAAAACTTTAAAAAAAATATAACTAATTTTAAAAGAAAATAAAAACAAAAAAAAGAGACAAAAAAATGAAAAAAAAAAAAAAAAACCAAAAAAAAAAACAAAACACCAAAAAAAAAACCAACTCACCAAAATAATAACAAAAAAAAAACACACATCTAGAAAAAAAGCACGCCTGTAAATAAAACTAAGAGCATTTTTTTTAATCTCTTTTTATCTTACTTTCACTACAATATACATTATCATTAACACTTTATTTTTCTTAATAGTTTATAAATCCATTTTGAATTTTATTAACATAAAAAAAAAAAAAAAAAGAAAAAAAAAGTAAAAGAAAGAAAACGAAAAAGAAAAGAAAAAAAAACAGCAAAAAAAAAAAGAAAAACAATAAAAAGGAAGAAAGAAAAAAAAGAGCACAAAGCAAACAACAGCAAAACCAACCAAGAGAAGCCAAACCACTCCCGAAGAAACACAAAGCAAGCAACCAAAACAGAAAAAAAGAGCAAAAAATAAAAAAAAAGAAAAAAAAAAGAAAAAAAAAGAAAAAAAAAGAAAAAAAAAAAAAAAAAAAAAAAAAAAAAAAAAAAAAAATAAAAAAAAAAAAAAGTGAAACCAAAACAAAACAGCAGAAAACAAAAAAAAAAAAGAGCAAAAAAAAAAGAAAAAAAAAAAAACAATAAAACCGCACCAAATAAGAGAAAAAAAAAAAAACAGAGAAACAAAACAAACAAAACAAAACCAAAACAACAACCAAAAACCACAAAAAAAAAAACAGAAGACCAAAAAAAAAACAAACAAACAAAACCCAAAAAGCAAATAAACAAGAAAGAAAAAAAAAAGGAAAAAACAAATAAAATAAAAAAAAAAAAAAAAAAACAACAACAACCACCAAAAAAAAAAAAAACACAAAAAAAAAAACCCACACAAAAAAAAAAAAAAAAACAACCACAAACCACAAAAAAAGCAAGCAACCCAAACAAAACAAGAGAACAAAAAAACCAAAAAAAAACACAAAAAAAAAAACAACAAAAAAAACAAAACACAAAAACAAAACAAAGCACAGAAACAGACAAACAACAACCACACAACAACAAACAAAAAAAAAAAAAAAAAAAAAAAAAAAAAACAAAAAAAAAACACAAAAGAAAAAAAAAAGCCAAAAAACAGAAAAAGACAAGCAACAAAAAAAACAAACCAAAACAAACAACAAAAACAAAACAAAAACAAAAAAAACAAAAAAAAAAAACAACAAACACAACAACAACAAAAAAAAAACAAAAAACAAAAACAGAAAAACAAAAAACAAAACACAAAAAAAAAAGCCAAGCACAAAAAAATAAACAAAAAAAAGAAAAAAGCAGCAAACCAAGCAAGACAAGAAAACAGACCAAAAAAGCAAAAAAAAAAAAACAACCAAAACACAGAAAACAAGCAACCAAACAAAAAACAAAAAAAAAAAAAAAAAACAAAGAAAAGCAGAAACCCAAAAAAACCAAAAAATAAAAAAAAAAAACAACAAGATAAAAACACCCGCAGACACCAAAAAAAAAACAAAAAAAAAAACACAAGAAAACCACAAACACAAAAAAAAGAAACCAAAAAACAAAAAGAAAAAAACAAAAAGAAAGAAAAAAAAAAAAACAGAATCAAAAAAACACAAAAAAAAAAAAAAAACAAAAAACAGACAAAAAACAAGACAGAAAAACAAACAGCCGAACAATAGAACAAAAAAAAAAAGAAAAAAAAAACTGACAAAAAACAGGAAAATTAAAAGAAAACAAAAAAACCAAAAAAAAAAAAAAAATAACAAAAAAAAACAAACCAAAAAAAGACAAGAAAAACACAAAACAAAAACTAAGCCCAATTCAAAATTATTTTGATGTATTTTAATAGATGTGAATGCCCAGATGACACTTCTGGTGCTAATTGCCAAAACCACGTGGAATGTGGATCGATTTCTTGTGGACCCAATGCTAACTGCTTTGTATCACAACACGGGGTCCACTGCGCTTGCAAACCAGGGTACAACGGAAATCCTTATAGTAGTTTGGGCTGCCGTTCCCGACGGAAAGTTGCATGTGGATCTGGAGATCCACATTTTTCCACATTTGATCACGATTATTACGATTATCAAGGCACATGTCCTTACGTCTTCAGTAAAACATGCAATAATTCAGAAGCGGCACTTCGCGGACTGCCAAACTTTCAAATCACCATGGCAGATATCAGGCTCTCGAGTTTTTCACGGTAACAATGTTTTTTATGTATTGTAAAAAACTGTATTTTAGTATAAATGACGTCTCAATTATGTTAAGGGCAGGTATTTTTTTAATCTTGGCGATGGTCTTTTTTCCGCCACCCTTAAAATCCGTTCAATTATATATGGATTAAACTGCAGATGGCTGTCTAAATTTAATTAATTATTGTTAGTAATTGTGAGTTTGCCTTTTGCAATAGTTAGCGCAAGATTTTTGTACAAACTCGGTAAAATAACTTTAGATTGGACAAAAAAAAAAACAAAAACAAGTCATTTAACAATTGACAAATTTTAGTGTTCTTTAGCCTAGTTAACATAATAGTATTGCATTGTATTGTATTGTATTGTATTGTATTGTATATTGTATTTATTGTATTGTATTGTATTGTATATTGTATTTAGTGTATTGTATTTTTATTTCGTCTAAGACTGGGAATAGTATTAACTTTTGATTGAATGATAAAACTTTTTTTGCTTAATCAATAAGTTATGCTTCCATTTTTTGATCTCTTCCTTCGCTTTAGTGCATATTTAATTTATTCTAAACCTTTTAAGCTAAAGCCTCTCTTAAGCTCGCAACAAACATTAAGCAGATTGACATTTTTTTTAAATAAAACAAAAAACACATTTATTTTACACTTATTTGGTTTTAGGGTTTCATATGTATCTCATGTTGAGCTCAATGTATATGGATTCGCTATAAACGTTTCAAGATCCAGTTCACGTTTGACAGTGACATTTAATAATGACACAGTTTACCTACCTTTTTATTTTCCCCAAAAACAACAAGCTCAACTGTCAGGTAACTATTTTTTTACATTTTAAAGTATAATATAAACCAAACTTTTAGTTGCAGATGCAGTGCGGCATTTGTTTCGATTTATTATAAATTTTAGTGTAAATTACCCTGATATTAAAACTTTAAAAATGACCACCAAAACGTTTTCAGGACATTCTATACTTAAGCAAGTATTAATCGAGCTATTGTTTTAGTAAAAAACCTGCTCTTTTTTTACATATTTTTGTCAACACTGGATACGGAAAATCGGTCAACCGGAATACATGGCTGACATTTTGTGTTTCTTTTGGTTTTTTTTTTCAAACTATCAATTTTAGATTACTAAAAATGAACTTTTTAAATATTCTAGATAAAAAATTTTTGTAAAATAACTCAAGAAACCAAAATTTAGTATTATTAAAAATAAAAGGCATTCTTCAAAAACAACCCCTTCCGGTGACCACCGAAAAGAAGAACTACTGTAAAGATGGACGAACTACTAGTTTAAAACAGTTATTTTTTAAAAACAATCCATTAAATTAAAATAGTTTTTCAATAAATCTTAGACAAAGTGATAAATTTCAATAAATTATCATGATAAAACTCATAAACAACCTAAATCGTGGACTATAGACCTCAGTTTTCCTAAGCAACCTAAACAAAACCTTAAAATCAAACAAAACATAAAATTTAGCTTGATTTTAAGGTTTTGTTTAGGTTGCTTAGGGAAATTAAGGTCTAAAGTCTACGATAAATGTTATTTGTGAGGTTTTATCACGATAATTTACTTGAAAAACAACGGTTTTAAACAATCCATCTTTCCGGTGACCACTTGAGTGGGTTGTTCTTGAGGAATGTCAAATAAAATATTTTTAATACTATTTTAAAAATTAAGCGAGTTGTAAAAGCATTAAATTTTAACAGTCATTAAATTAAAGACAAAAATTTAAGTTTTGAAATTATTTATCCGTTTAGGATTTTTTGTCCACTATTTTGTTTAAATTTTGATTATAAGATACTTAAATATTATTTATAAACATTTTTTAGTTAATTCTTGGGGATCTAGAGGAGCGAAGATTGAAACGGATTTTGGTCTGGAAATCGTTTACTGGAATAGCTATCGGGCGTGTGTCTATGTTCCAGATGTTCCTGGATATCAAGGAAATCTCTGTGGTTTTGGTGGAAATATGGACAACAATCCCAACAACGATCTTCGACTACAAAACGGAACCGTTGTTACTAATCAAAATGCAGTTCAGTTCGGCGATTCATGGGCTACGGACAATGGTTTGTGTAAAAAACTTTTTTATTTTTGAACTATCAATAAATATTTATCATAAAAATCAATAATATGTTCTGCATAAAAACGTTAATTTGTAAATTATGAGATTTTTCTAACACGTACATTGATGAGAAGCTGCGAATTCTGGTTAAAAATAGTGATATGGAGATTTAAATATTTGCTTCGTGGAATTAAAGTGGCAAGGATAATATACGATAGGGGTTCAAACTTCCGGTCGTAGCGTAGAAATCGTAAAAAAACAGAGGTCAATATGTTTTGCACAGCGTTCATTGGCTGAAAGTGATTCTACAGTGTCATAATTAGGAAATCCTTGTCTTAAACCACTTATTTAATCCGCATAGTTTTTTTTACCAATCACCCCATCTTTTGTTTGTACATGTGTTCTTGCAAGATATATGTTTCAATGTTTCAACATGTTTCCATCGTCTAGTCTGGGAGTTTCACTTAACTTCAGCTTACCTCAAAGCATTAGGTAAAACGACGTAGGCGTGGGCGAGCTGAGAGCTGATTGGACGCGCATTACTCTATCTATATGAACATTTTTGCTATCAAAATAATTTAAGTTAGCAGTTGCGAACGCATTTTCCAGAACTTAATCTCACTTACGTGAGACAAAAATATCGCAACCTTTATCTAGAGCATGCCACACTCGCACAGAAACTTAACCCTTTGTGATTACTGTCTTATCGCGCGTATATTAGTGTTGAAGGAATAAGGACCAGCGAAACAGAAAAAAGCATTAGTGAAATGAAGACACAAATCTTAGCATTTATCAGCGGTGAAGCCCTTTACTTGTTTGTGCGAAATGTCTTTTTTTCACTAATCAAAAGATATAATTATATAATACTTTTGATTACTAATTAACAAAAATTTTTAGCTACAGGCAAATCATACCTGGTTGACCTCGAGGAATTGCAATGTTGAATCTACTATATTTAGATACAAAACAACTTTACATTTTTAGCAAAAAAAGTTTAATATTAAGGATTAAATTATTTATTCTATGGGCAATTTCTATTAGTTCTATTAATTCTATTTACTCAATTTCAAACAAAACTGTTAATTTTTTAACGGCTGAAATTGGCTAAATTTAGTATATTAAAGGCGAGACCTTAAAAAATCTACGGTCCAATTTCCTTTTTTACACTTCATAACCGCATAATTTTAATTAATCCTCTCGTGTTCCCCATACTAAGTTTTACGAGATCAGCCAGACTTAATTTTATCTTACTTGGAATTACAACTTGTTCTTTGTTTTCTATAAATTTGTTTTTATTTTGTAGGTCATTGCCTTCTTGGCAAAGATATGAAACAACAACAGTGTTCCGCGGAACAAAGTGAATTAGCGCGTCACAATTGCCAAATACTTAAAAATGTTTCTGGACCTTTTCAACCTTGTCAATCGCTATCAGAAATAGTAATTATTCTTTTATAATTAATATAAACACGCAATACTATAAAAAAAATTTTCAAAAAATAATAATAGTATTTGTACTGATCTAAAATAACAACAACATGCCATTATTATTATTATCACGTTATTGTTTGATTAAAGTGACGAATTGTAAAGACAAAAAAGGAAATTTTTTGCTATAGTTATGTTTTTAACACTCATTCAAATAAGTTTTCGATTTAATTCGGAGATAAAAAACAAGTAAACAAATTTTCTCGCATACTGTTTTCTTTTAGCAAACTAAAAGTCACCCAATAAGAAACAATAATGAGGGTCTATTTTTTTGTTAAAAAACATTATATTTGAAACATAAACTAAATAAAGTCAATTCTATAATTTTAAAAAAATCATGGTAAAAGCTTTCCTTGATTGTTTCTTGCGATATTAGAACAAAATTACCAATTTTGAGGTGGTTACCTTAAGGCCAGTTCACACCGACGGATAGCGGATAGCGGATAGCAGATAGCGGATAGCGGATAGTCAGTTCACACCGGAATTACCTCGGATAGCGGATAGCGGATAGCGGATAACCGTTCATACCAGAGTAAAATAACCGCAGATAGCGGATAGCAGATAGCAGATAGCGGATAGTCAGTTCACACCGGAATTACCTCGGAGTGGATAGCGGATAACCATTCATACCAGAGAATAAATAACCGCAGATGAGGCGGAATAGTCAGCTCACACCGTGACGGATAGCAGATAGCGGATAGCAGATAGCAGATAGCAGATAGCGGATAGCGGATAGTCAGTTCACACCGGAATTGCCTCGGATAACAGATAGCGGATAGCAAATAGCGGATAGCAAATAGCGGATAGTGCGTTCACACTCTCTTAACCTTTTTTGTAATTTTTTCAAAAAATACTTGGTAAACTTTTCAAACTGCGTGGAGTCAGAACGACAATTAGTCTATTTGTAAGAATTACTCCTAATTTTGGAAAAAATATATACGTGGTAATTTGCAATGTTTTGAGAAAACTTGTTTGTAGTTTCTGCACAATTTACAGTCGCTTGTCGATTGGAGGATATTTGTGTTTTTTTCAAAACAGTTTGTATAATTTGTGTTGATTATTTTGTGTTTTTTCGGTTCTCGAAATTTTTATTTTAAAGCAAAAAAATTCTTAAGGTAACAAAATCAGCATATTGCAGTGACTAATAAATATAAATCAAAATTAATTAAACAAACAAAATACCAAATAACATCAATAATATTGCAGTATTTGCTAAATAGATGAAAATTATATTATTTTCTAAGTTTACAAAGAAATTAAAAAATACCAGCGCTCTTCTACGTATATCAAATAATTTAATAAAATTTGTCTCACTTAAATATTTAAGAAAAAAAAGAAAGAAAATCACGTAAATTGTAACAAAATTCCATCAATAATTTTTTTTTGTAATTTGATTGCAGAGCAAGTGATAATCAAATCAGATCAATAAAGGCTCGTTGAAAATTAAAAATTTAATGTTCTGGTTATCTGGTAGCTATAATGACTTTGGGTAACCGACTTCAATTCGGCCACTATTAATTTCAGCCACCGGCTGTTATTTTTGCCATGCTCGAAGTTGTGCAATGAACTGCATAAGGCCAAATAAATCGCAGTATCATCTATATACCCATATATGCAGGTCATTTTATAACATTGCTTAAAGTTTTAAGAACGTAAAAAAATGCATAAAGAATAAGTATAAGAAATAAGAATTACGGTTTTTGCTTTTAACTTTTTATCAAAGTGGAATAAAAGTCGCAAGATATCACAACTCAAACATTAATAACCTGAACAAATACATATACCAAAAGATTTAACACAAAGAACTCAGAAAACATAAAAATATATATTTTTAAAAAAATCAAATATATACAAACTGAAATACATAAAAATAAAAATTGCATACATATATGTATATCCTGAAATTATAGTTTGGTTAATGAAAATGCAGCCATTTTTTAACAAAACGCGCTGCAAAAACTTCTTCCACTCCTTGGCAGAAAATTTAAGAGACTTCAAGATAAGAAGTTTAAGTCTGTGCACACGCAAGCAATTTCGGTTTTACAGAATAGTTTTCCAGTTAAGCCTATAATGTTTAAGGAAGGATGAAAAAGGTAGATAGAATTTTAAACAAAATTAAATAAACTAATATAGCAATAGTTTTACCGGTACGAATGCGGCACCTGAAATTTAAAAAAAAGGTTATATCCAAAGCATTATTTTACATTTTTTACGAAGCTTCTTTCATATTTTACCAGTTTTATTTACTAAAAAACAAAATTATTATACCGGCTAACAGCGTTTAAAAACTAAAAAATGGCGCGTGAAAGAAAAAAAAACCATTAGTTTCTCAATATTTATAAAAATTGCAAAATAGTTTGTGATATTTAATGTTTGCAATAGCAGTTTGTAAAATAGCAGCTTCGCAAAATAAAGAGAAAGAATTTTACAAACGGGTCTAAGAGAGCACCGGAATTACCTCGGATAGCGGATAGCAGATAACAATGGAATCGGATAGCGAATAAGGCAAGTTGCTGCATGCAACAACTTTGTACTGCTGGCAAGCTAAATTAAAGATATTTTTTCTTTTGTTTTTTTTCCTTTTTATTGATTTTACAAAAATGTTTTTATAAATTTCGATTGTTTAAAGTAAAATATTTTTTGAAGTATTTTCTGAAATTTTTTTTTTTGAAATTCAGTTGATTTCATTAAAACCAATGGTTTTTAAAAAGGTTACAAAAATCTACAATGTATTTTTTTAATTTATGTATTGGGTAGGGGTTAAAAATATATTTAATTAGTATTTAAATACTAAATAAATACTAGTTTTTTAAGAGTGAGTATTTTTTTTAAAAGTATCGATACTATTTTGAAAAGGTCGGTATTTTATTGGTATTGTATTCAAGTTTTTAAAAAGTATCAAATATTTTGGAGTATTCGAATACTAAAACATTTATAAAATACTAATTAAATACTGTTTTTTTGCAAACTTAATAAAACATAGGTTTTCTCACTCGAAAAATTAGCACTCAGATCATTTTATTAATAAAAATATACGACAGAATAAGTCGAAATGATACGTTGGCTGACTGTGCGTTAAAAATTGCAATTATTCCGAAGGTCTGAAGCTCCGGACCTCCAGACCTTTTTGTGTACTAATTACATGAATGATTAAAGAGTGGTGCAATATATTATTTTGTCAAAATTTTTTTCCAAATTAGTTTTTTCCAAAACTTATTTTAATCAGTAAAAATATTCCTACAAACAGAAATAGAGTAATTTAAAATGGATTTTAAGCTAAAGCCTCAAGTTGCTTATTTAAGGGGCGGAGCATCGGAGCTCCAAAGATTTCTTCGCTTTATATGGCCGGAGTTCCGGAGCTTTATATTGGAAGGTAGGAACATCACTAATAAGCATTTAAAAAATAATAATTTACAAAGAAAATCGAAAACTTTGTTTAAATCTTTATTATAATAATATTATTTACTTATTACAAAAATTTGAACACAAAACCAAAAAAAAAACAAAATTTTTGTTTCCAGGAATGTTTAATGCTTGTGTACTATTTTGCCAGCGTTTGCAATTATGAGTAAAACGAAAAAACGGAAAAATTTTGTCGCGAAAATTTTTCCCTCGAGAATAAATCTTCCACGGTGGAAATCTCCCCCATAAGGAATGAAATAACGAATACTTATTTTAGAAAGAAACTACAATTGTGCAAAATACATTTGTATGTACCTCATATCCTTTTGCTTCTTTCACGTATCATTTTTAAACTAAACTGTAATTTTTTTGTCCCTGGTTATTTTTTCAACAAATAGTCCTTTTAAGTAATTGTGGGCATATTTTTCATATTTTTTAAATATATTTTATGACAAATTAATACAAATGTTAAAGTTGTAATTAATAACTCAGTATCCAAATCATTTCCTGTAAGAAGTTCAGTTCCTCAGGGTTCTGTTTTAGGTCCATTTTTGTTCTTGGTATATATTAATGATATTGTTGATTGTGTTAAGTTCTCACAAATTAGACTCTTTGCAGATGATATAAAGTTGTTTGTAAAATCTTCATCTAAAGATTACCACATTCAAACCTTGAGACTTCAGCAAGATTTAGATAGATTACACAGCTGGTCACAAGACTGGCAACTGCAGTTATCTAATCACAAATGTGAAGTTCTTCATATTCGAAATCATAGCAAAGAGTTAATTTGTAAATATAAGCTTTGTAATAACGTACTTGCAACTACAGAATTGGTGCGTGACCTAGGTGTTTATATATCCAATGATCTGAAATTCTCTAAACACTGTGAAATCACAGCAAAAAAAGCTATGAGAGTGACATCACAAAATTTAAGAACATACAACTCAAACTCTAGAAATAATTTTCTCAGAGCATATAAGTCCTATGTTAGACCAATTCTGGAGTATGCTAGTGCAGTTTCCATAGGTCACCGAAGGGGGAGGGGTGTAGGAATCACCCCTACGGCCTCTGAGACCTATCTCCCCCTAAGGCCCATTTTTGACCCCTCCCCCATCGACCCCTTGAACCCCTGACCCCCCCCTAAGGCCCATTTTTGACCACCCCTAACTAGAAAATCCCAAAAAAATGCTTAAAAAATGGTCAAATTTCGTCAAAAAATTGTCAATTTTGGTCAAAAAAATGGTACCCGGGGTGTGACCCCCCCCCCTGCTTTTTTTTAAAAAATAAACCCCCGGGGGGGGACCCCCCCCCCCCTGGAGGTCAAAAACCTCCACACCCGGGTGTGGACCCCCTGACAGTGGAAGGTCGGTGACCTATGTTTTGGAACCATTTATTTACAAATGGAAATAAACATTTTGGAAAAAGTGCAACAAAATTTCACTAGGCGTTTGTTTTATAAATGCAAGTTGTTACCTGTTGGTTATGAACATAAACTAGATTACCTAGGTTTAGAAAGATTAAAAGATCGAAGAGACAAAATTGATTTATATGAGTGCTTTAAAATTATACATTGCTTAAACAATTTGCAAACCAATGATTTTTTTAAGTTTAACCTGCAGCCCACCCGTGGTCATCCATTTAAATTGGCAATGGAAGACTGCCGAATTAATGCAAGGAAATTTTCTTTTGCAAATAGGGTTGTTACACCTTGGAACAATCTACTCCCATCTCAAGTAACTGTCGATTCTTTGGATGCATTCAAGAAGAGTTTTGGAACTGACTTAAATAAGCGCTCTTTTTGAGCCTTTAAAGTCATATCAGATAGCTATGTTCATTGATAATTAGTTACAATTGTGATTCATATTGGCGGCAATTAAGTCGCAGATTTGATGTTGTTGATGAAAAAAAAAAAAAAAATAGAAAAAGAAAAATAAACACAATGAAATGATGAAAACAGAAATTAAACTATGCATAAACTATGCTTAGTATGATATTAATTCTGTTATCTGATCATTAAATAAATAAAAATGTAACTTTTTAATTTGTTTTCGCGGTTTTTTTATATTATGAATGTGATTTTATACTAGCATAATAATATATTTGTGTTATTTATTCTGGTTTTTACGCAGTATTTGTTTTTTGTTGCTCATACGAGTTTTTAAAAAAGTTACGGCGTAAAATAAAAAAAGTTTTTGAAAGTCAGCCAGCAAGACAAAATATGTTTAGAAACAATTATAATTAATTACGGCAATAATTATACCAATATTTGAAAAAGGGTGCCCAAGTGACCCAAACAACTACTTCCAATTTCTTTAATTTGCATAGCTTGTAAAGTAACGGAAACTTCCATTTATGATCAGATTTTTAATTTCCTAAAAGCAAATGGATTAATTAAAAACGCGCAACACGGGTTTTACGCAGAAAATCAACATGTTCTAAACTTTTGGAATCTTTTTTTGATTGGAATAAAGCTTTAAAAAATAATCTGTTTGTAGATATTATTTATTTTGACTATAGTAAAGCTTTTGACTCAGTTTCTCACTCGAAAACTTATTTTAAAACTTTTAAGCTATGGAATTGAGAGGGATAGTATACGTAACTGAAATTAAA
>JASAMX010029411.1:0-14894 GCA_030248175.1 Microlaimidae sp. YZB2_3
TTTTAACGTCAGTGGGTTTTTAATTTTCAGGCGTTTAACGTAGGGTAACTGACTTAATTTCAGCCACCTTTTTTATTTTTCTGAATAAGTTTTTTTCTGACTTTTTCAATCAAGCCAAAATTTGGCCTAAAAATCAAACAATAGCTATATTTGTTATTCCAGTGCAAATTTTGAATATTTCTGTTACACTTAACAATCAGTGAGGGTTTAAACTTTTTTTTTAAAGTGGCCGAAGTTAAGGCGCGTGCCATTTATTTCAGCCACCTACAAAAAACTGTCCATAACTATTGTTTAAACTAACAATAAAAATTTCTAAAGGTTGCAAATTTATCCTTAGGTATTTTTCTTGGTACATATAACTTAATTTTTTTCCGTTTGCAAACTTTAATAGTTATTAGCAAGACTTTAAATAATAATGTCAAAACCTTAAAAACACAAGTTTTAATAACACGTGTATTTTGTTGAAAATTTTTTTGGTGAAAAAAACTATTTCAACATAAAATGGCTTTTGTTACAGCCAACCAACTTTAAAAAAAGCATGGTAAAAAATTTATTCCATTCCATTAAGTTTTTTTATATTTTTAACCCAAAAACAGCAAAAAAACCAAATCCGCCTTAATTTCGGCCACCTTTTAGGTTTTAAAAAAACCAAAAACAAACACCTAAAACACAAAAAAACGATTAGATAAACCGAAATTTAGGGATTGGGATTATTTTAAAAAATTATATTTAAAAACATTTTTTTTTAAGTTTTATTAAAGTTTCAAAATTTTAGTTAAAAATTTAGCAGCAAGTATTGATGAAGTTTGGTGAGCTCTTTAGCTCATTTTTATCGCACAAAATTTTTTTTGAGATCCTTGATTGCAGATGTTTTCATGCTTTAATTAAAGAATTTTAAAAATTAAGTAAATAATAATAGAAATAAGTTTCTTGTTTTCAATCTTGGATTTAAAAGTTTTTTTCTCACACAAAAAAACAAAATCAAGAAACACCAAAAAAAAAAAAGTTAAAACTGAAATTAAATTTCTATTTTTGTTCTAAAAAATTTATTTTATTATTATTGACACAATATAACTTAAAAATAACCAAACGCGCAAACAAACATAAAGAAATTATTTTTTAAAAATACAGTAATACGCTTAATTTGAATACACAAAAGAATGGCAGATTTTTTGAAGTCTCGGAGTGTCCAAAGTTACCGTAATTTGAAAATGCGCAGTTAGTATAATACATTGGAATCTTCTTTTGAAGAAAACATAAAAACATGAAAACTAACTATTTTGACCACTTAAAAGTCTTTAATTCAGGGTCATAATTTGTCTCAATTCAAATTTGATGCAGTTTAAACACTTGCCAAAATTTCTATGGAAATGTTAATAATGCTGAAACAAATGAATAAAAAACTTGGCAAAAACATTTTATTTAACATACATCCAGCTATTTCTGTTCTAGCCTTCTTGTGTTTTGAAAATAATTCAATTTTCTAACACCCTAAATTTGTGGCCGAAATTAAGGCGTGGCTGAAATTAAGTCAGTTACCCTAAGTGGGTAAAAACCTAAAAGGTAAAGTAGTAACATATTTGAACAGAAAAATGGACCCAACAACATTTTCAAAAAAAAATCTTTTGAAAACTGGTACTATAAATACTACTTTTCGGGTTGGTTTTTTTTAAATGAGTTTGTAATTTACAAAAAAAAGACACAAAAGGTATACACTATTTTATGCTTTAAGTATGACAAAAAATACTTAGCTCTAAATGATTTCCATTGTTCAATTTACTAGGCTTAGGCTGTGTTTTGTTAATGAAAAATTTTATTATTTGTTGCTCATTTATAACCTGCATATCTCCCCTGGTCATCAGGCTTTTGGAAATTGTGCCAATAGGTTCACAAAACCAGAGCGTTAACTATTGACTGATTGTACCTATATCTACATATGAACAAAGTAGAGTAGGGCTTCCGATACAAATAAAAGCAAAATAGATGCTGCGCGCAGTCATTCATACTGGGAACTTGCTATACTTTTTTCATGTGCATACTCTGGTGGAATGAGTGGATACTAAGGACATACTATATGCATTTAAAGTTGTGAATTAAAATTTCAGGATCATTTCAAATATACTTTTGTTCATCCTAGTCTCAGCTAATAAATTTTTTTTCCATAATGAAAACTTTCTATGAAAGAAAGCTTGAAAAAAGTTCAATTAACCTGGAAAAACTCTCAAATAGAATAAATATATAACTCTAGGTTTTGCACATAAGTATACTGTCTGTCTGTTGTACTGCATTCAATGATTGTATCATGTAAATTTGGCAATTTTGAACTCCAAAACATTTATTAAACCAAATTTACAAAGCAACTAGTATTACATTATGCCACTAAGCAATAACAACAACTATAATGTGTCTAGAAGACAGACCGTTTACACTTGATCAATTTTTTAAGTGTGGTTAGTTACCGTAAAATGGTGCTAAGTTGGCTTAGTCGATTCAACAAAAAATTTTTATTAAAATTTTTTTATGCAATGTCTAGAGTTTTCTGTACCAAACTAAAATAGGCATCAAATTTGGGATGCTCAATGTACATTATTTGAAAAATTTTAGGGTGGCCAAATTAGCCCTGGCTTGGGGCTAACTTGGCCGTGGTGCATTATCACATGTGAAATGCTGTGTAGATTTAAATTTACTAAAAAAAGAGACTAAGTTGGCTACCCTAGACGTTAAAAAAAAGAGAGACTATGTTTCAAGCTCTTTTTTACAAAAAACTAGCTTTTTTTTAATGGTGGCCAAATTTATCCCAACATTATGACAATCAAAAATTTTGACCTAATTGTTTAGCTATTTTTTTTTTGTAAAAATGAACTCAAAACTACTTCAAAGCAATTATAAAGAAAGTAGAAACATATCCGAACATCCAAAAAATATCCGAATATCTGAAAAAATGGATCCAACAACATTTTCAAAAAGAAAAATTTTTTAAAAACTGGTACTACAAATACTACTTTTCGGGTTGGTTTTTTTGTAAAAATGAATTTGTAATTTACACAAAAAGACACAAAAAGTATACACTATCTTATGCTTTAAGTATGACAAAAAATACTTAGCTCTAAATGTTTTTCCATTGTTGAAAAATTTATTAGGCTTAGGCTGAGAGCTCTAATAGACATAAACATATACACAACATCACAAAGAACTCAGCACGCATCTAGTATTATAGAAGTAATTTAAAAAACCATTAAACTTAATTTTACGTAAAATTAAGCTCAAAATTTTAACCCATTTTTAACTTATTTTTTAAATTTGTTTTCATTTTTATGGTTTATTTACGTTTTTTGGTAAAGTTTCTAGGTTTTTTTCTATAAAATAAATTTTTATAACTTTTGTTTTCAACAAAAAAAAATGAAAATTTTATTACAATAAAAAATACAAATAAAAAAAAACTAGTTTAAAATTCAAGAAAAAAATGGCACAAGAACAGAAGTGTCGCATCTAAACACGCCAGTAATGAACAAAAAAGTAAATGGCCAACTTAGCCCCACCAAGTGAAAAAATGCTGGGACTATGTTGGCCAGGGACAAAAAAACATTTTTTTAAAACACGCCGAAATTAGTATTATATTACGCCTGGAACACTTCACTACCAAAATAACACACAATTTTAAAAAAATAACTCGCGCCAATATTGCTCCAGGTATGGAAGTTCCAACCTTTTTTCCCTAGCACAAAACCAAAAACCAAAAAAAAACCGCATACCCCACCTCAATGATTCATTTCTTTGTAATATTTCAAATGTTTTAACATATGAAACAGCCCAGGGTAAAAGAATCAAAAATTGATGGTGTCATAAAAAACTCATGTAGCTCAAAACATATATTAGATTACCTTCCTTGGTGCCTGAAATTAAAGCTAAATGTTTAGAGAAGCATTTAAAATGTTGTAATCAAAATTAAACCACAATCAAAACTCTTGTAATCATGGAGTTATTTAAGTTTAAAACTTTTTCCGTTAATGGTGGCCAACTTAGCCCCATTCTACGGTATAACTTGATAAAATCATGTCCACAGTTTTGTAATTTCTTTTTCTTCTTCTTTATTTTAACTGTAATGATTGATTTTATTGCATAAAGCTGATCCAGATCTGGTGATGCATTTAGGCACTAAAAAAAAATTCTTTAGAAAATCTAGAATCACAGTTTTGAAACCTGTCAAAATCTGTTTTTCCTATGAAGTCAAATAGGGTCCTGGAACAAAAGGTTTTCCTGCATATCATACAGATCCTTAGATCAGGCAGGGTTGTAATGTAATAATATAAGTACAGCGTGTATCCAGAATTGAACAAGTGCAAAAGCACAAGAAGCATAGAGAGAGCAACGAGAGAGACACATAGAGAGAGCCCTGTATTGTTAAAGCAACGTATTACAACTATTTAAAATTTTAAAATAAAGCAAAAAATAAAACAATACCATTTTAAATAACTTCATTGGACCTGCAGAATCTTTATCTGGGGTTTTTTTCTGGGGCTGAAAATTTTCACATTTGTCAGACCCTAATAAAATAATATTTCATTACTAAAGTTACATACTATAAGAAATACGTAATGATAATATCGATTTTCAACCTTTCTTAACAAAAATGCAATAAAAACTAAAATCAGATAAAAACCGCCAAAAACAATAGGCTGCCTTTCCCCCAGAATTTTTTCCATGGACACTCATGGCTAACCCCTATCTATATTTACTGATATTCATTATTCATTACTCTTAACACCTAAAACATACCCATTTGGAAACCACCCTAGTCTACAACAATAAACAGCAATACATCCATTGTGGCTGTGGGAAAAGTGGAAAAAACTACATTCATTTTTTTTATTTTGCTTTTTGATTTGGCACTTAGTTTCCCTAAGGGTTCAAGGTAAACTCTTTTCTTGTCAACTTTAAATCTTCCTGCATAAATTAGATCATGACTGAAACCAAACATACTCAATTCTCTGTCACCAGAACTGGCAGTGGAATAATGATGCAAGTCCAAGGAACTGCTGGGAGTACCCAATCAATCACCCGTAAAATAGTACTTTGATACTAAAATGAACAGAAAAAATGTGTCAGTAAAAAGGAACATCTTATAACTTATACGCAACACAATAATTGCCTTGAATATGCATTTTTGTGACTTTTGTGTCTCTACAGGTTGTTTTTTTCAAAAAAAGAGGGATTTTTTTTAACTGATTGTTTTTCAACTGAAAGCTTGAAATTCCACCACAATAATATTTTGTTTTGAAAACTTTTTCCAAGCAAATTTTATTGCAATCTAGTGTTTCCGTTTGCCAATGTTGTTTCAAAAAATTAAAAAAATCTGAAAAAAAATTGTTAAATTTTCAACTTTTACAATGAAACATAAAAATATTTTCTTTCCTTTTTAGATACAAATTTTAATTTGTTATTCATAAGACGTATAATATATAACAGTATGTTTATATGCATGTTTCAGAAGGTGGGGTACAAATTTCTACCCCCTGCGCGGTGGACTGCATAGGTAACAAAACAGTGAGGCACAAGTTTTTACTTTCACTTTGCACACTGAAGACTCTAGTGGTAAAGTTTGCCAACATGATAATCAGTGTTGAACGAAGAGTCTCAACTATAAGTGTGAAATTTTTCCATCCCTCGTGGCTTGTCTTAGCGCCTGTCTTTTGTATAATCTGCATAGTGGAGATAAGTTTCAGGTAATGCAACAACAACTATAACCCACACTCTGAATCACAACACGCGTACAAAAACAATAAAACACAAGAGTGTCACACTCTTTTGTATTATATATTCTTAAAAAAACCATTATAAAACACAATTATTTCTCCAAAAATTATTGTGACATTTCCTCCAGACCTGTGCACTGCCCCCCCGCTGTTTTATTATGGGGGGGAAATTTCAAAATGAGTGGGCGCACGGGGGACCAACTTTTTTAAAACGGGGAGGGGGCCAAGCAGGGGAGAAAAAAAGAAAAAAAGAAGGAAAAAAAGGACAAAAAAGCGAAATAAGCTAAAAATAGGTCTAAAATGGATTAAAATGCATTAAAACATGCTAAAAACTGCAAAAATTTCGCAATGATGGCGTCATAATTGGTAAAAAAATGGCGTCATAATTTTTGGGCATTTTTTCATACTTCCGCGGGGGAGGGGCAATAAAACATGGTGAACAAATCCTCCAATAAAGCGGAGGAGGAGAGGCATTTTCAGACTGTGCACAGGTCTGTTCCCTCAAAGTATTTTTTGAATTCCCTCAAAACATTTTTTAATAAACAAAAAAGCTTAGTTGTTTGTGGTCATATGCACTTTATTTGTATTATGTTAAACATATAAATTTAAATCATTTCATAAAAATTAACCACAGACCTTCCCTCCAGTACTAACAAAATTAAAAGATATCCTCACTTGTTCGACAGAGCTTTGTCAAACTTGAATCATTCATGATCTCCTTCATAAAATCAGTCCCATAACTTTCCTCTTGTGCCATTCCCTTTCTATTATTAACTTCATTGCTTTCTGTCGAGTTTAGCGGCCGTTTTCTTTTAAAAATGCAAGATAAGTATTTTTGTGGATGTGTATGAATAATTTTTTACAAGACAATCTCCATTATTGTTATTCAATACAAAATCCTTAATTCAATACAATCAATTCAATACAATACGCTATCCTATGAAAAAATCCTCTTCATGTTAAAAATAGTAAGTGTACATACATACAGAACTGTGCACGGTCTGGAAATACCCCCACTTTTATACTATTCCCCCCCCGCTAAAAAATGAAAAATTACCCTAAAATTATGACGCCATTCTTGACACCTATGATGACACCATCATCTCAAACTTTTTGCTGTTATTAGCCCATTTTAATGTATTTTAAGCCATTTTAGACCTATTTTTACCTTTTTTTTTGCTTTTTTGTCCCTTTTGTACCTTTCCTTCTTTTTTTCCTTTTTTTCTCCCCTGCTTGTCCCCTATTTTATTTTAATACAGCTGTGAATTAAGCCTATTTAGTGATGCACAATTGTTATGACTATGTTAGCATAGTTGGGATGCAAAATTGCTGTCTCCTATTTGCCACACTGGCAAATTGACCACCACAGCAATCGCAAATTAATATCATTGACAATGGGTTATTTTGTTCATAGTGCGAAAGTAGATTGCCTCTTCTTTGAAAAGTGAATCCACAAATTTCACATGAAAAGGGTTTGTCCCTGATATGAAAAGCATGGTTATGCCACATTAAACTGTTCTGGGAACTAAATGCTGAAGCACAATCCCAGCACTGAAAGAGCCGAGACATGTAAAATAAAACATCATAAATTAACATAAGGGCCATGAGTACAGGTTTTTTTTTAAATTTTCATACATTTGGTATTACATACATCTGTTATTCAAGAACATATAAAGCCTGAAAAAACTAAAAGAAAGAAACCAACTATAAATGTAAACAGAAATAAAAAAAATTTCCAAAAAAAACACAAAAACTTTAAAATTATCTTTCTATTTTTGATATAAATAAAGAAACGCCAAATAAAATGCAGGGGGAAGGTTGGGGGAAAATACTAAAAAACGAAATTTCAAATTACCAAACAGAAGTGTTCTATTGTCTGTGATAGCCAAGTTTGGGCGATTTTGTGATTGGTTACAAAAAAAAAACATTTAGCCACGGCACACCAAAATAAAAACTGTTTCAGTGGGCGTGACTTATTTACCAATCGATTTGTAAGTAAGCCACATCCCCCAAAACTGTTTGTTTATTTTGGTGTGCGGTTGCTAATTGATAATTATTCTGTTATTCAATCACTAATCTCTCAAACTTGGCTATCATGGACTATAGTTGCTCATCGCTCTAATAAAATGAGTCACATGCAAATTTTAAAAATATTTTTTTGGTCTAAGCTACAATCTGAACAACCAAGCTGAAAACATATAAGCTCTTCCTTCAAGTTACATAATATAATTTCACTTGTGTTGTACACTTGTGTTCACTTGTGTTGTGTTGGACCTTTAAAATGGCTAGAAATTTAAAGGTGGATTTTTGCATGTGACTTACTGTCAGAGGAACAACAAGAATTTATTCAACTTATTTTCTTCCATGTAAAATTTAAAAAAATAAATTATAGACAGATCTGTGCTGTTGAGATGGCTTTAACTTAAGTTAAACGATCTCTTCCACATAACAATTTATCCAGTTTTACCACCCCCTGGTGCTTTGGCTTCAATGCAAGTTGAAGCGCCCCAATGGTGTCTGACCAAAATCGAGCTTTTTTTCAGACCATTGATGCTTTACTCACCCTTGTTCAATTCCAATGCAAAGAAAACACAGTCTAACCAATGCCCATTTACATTCATATGTGTGGCAACCAGTTTGTTAAAAGAAAAACAAAAACACGCTTTTGTATATGCTCTTTTGAGATATCAATTTTTTATTTTACTAAAGAGGCAGAGCCCTTGGGCTGTGCCTGCTGTGCTAAACCATCTATTGTGCGGATGTGCATTCAGTTTACATGCAAGCTCTTCAAATTTGACAAAATATGCTTTCCCTCCCCCTTAAAAGTTACAAAATTTAATTATTTCCCAAAGATTTTTATTTTTTATAAGTTTTATATAATCCTCAAAAATAACAGTCTAAATTTCTATTGAGCTTGTTAAAATTTGAGGATAAAAGATTTGAGGATCGATAACATTTAGGTATCCATGGGAGTGGGCATTTTATAGTAAGTCTTAGCAAAATATAATAGAGAACAATATGAAACTCCATACAAAATCCAATTATACATGTGATGCCCATAAGAGGTAAAAACGATGCCAATACCCCAAATGTTTTTATGCTATCCTTTGTGCGGTCAACAGCACAGCAGGTAAAACATTGTCCCTCCAACTGAAATCACGCATACAATCTGAATTTGTAACGAGTGTAACATTCTTCCCTATTATTTTTGATCTTATTCATGGTCAAATCGAGAATATTTATAAAATTACCAGAAATGTTAGATTGAAAATAAATTACAACCCACTGACAAGTATGAGAAAATCAAAATGGGTGAGGATCTAAACAATCCAAGTGAAAAGGTCCAAATAATTCAAACAGGGCTAAAAGAAACCATGAATCTTTCTTCACACCTTTGCATAGATGAACAAGAGGAGGGATGGGGTAGGGTGGGGTCCGAACCCCCTAGCCTCAAAATTTTGCTTCCCCCCCCCCCCTAAAAAAATCCAGGGTGCCCCGTGCCCCCTAATTTTGGAATTTTTTACCCCTGACCCTCCTTTAGATTTAGAAATCTGACCCCCCCCTCGTGAGAAATTTTGAAGTCTTGAACTTTTATTATACTAAATTTTCTCCCAAAAACGTGAATTTTAAAACACAATTTCATGTTTTTACAACCTTTTTATACCTGAATATCGCTTTTTATTTAATATAATGTAGTATCTTATAAAAAAGCTATTATTAAAACTTTAATGTTTTAAAAGTATTTTGCTTCAGAAATTGGACATTACCTGAGCTCCCTCTAGGTTTCAAAATCTTCCAGCCCAGGTCAACCCCGATAGAAAAACTAGGGGGGGATTCGACCCCCTAGGACCCTCCTCCTAGATTTTGAAATGTCATTTACCAGGGTAAACACTCCCCCCTAGCTTTTTGACCTATGTTCATCTATGCACCTTGGTCAAAAGAATCTAATGGTTTGGGCTCTTTGTTTATTGCTGTGTCCAAAAAATCCAACATTGATCTAACAGGAATTGATAGACTTTGGTTTTAGCTATGTCATTAGACACGATACTACAACAAATGTCAAATAAAAATAGTCTGTCAGCTGTCCTCAAGAGCATTTTGTAGAACACTGAAAAACTTTTGCTAATGTTGGCCAATCACTGTTAAGCGCTACATCAAAGTCACGGCAACAGGTGAAATAATAGTAATTTCAAGTCGACTTCAAATCAAGTCTATTGTGGCCAAAGAGCCTTTATGCTGATTGTAGCAGACTTGGGAAGCTAACTTGAGTTGACTGGAGTTTACTTGAAAATGTGCAGTCTTAACAGAGTATTATCTGGCCCCATTTGAAAAATTTTGTATAAAATATAAAAGTGATGTCAAAATTTAAGTCAATGATACTTTATATCCATAAACATAAGTTAAAAATGATTAAAAAAACCACTGTGGTTTGTTTGAATTTTTTGAACCTAGGGTTAAATGGTTTGGGTTCTTTATTCTCACATAGATAGGAATTTTAAATTCTTTTTTCGGACTTGGGTCTTATAGATTCTTTGGACCTTGGATTATTTGTTTGCACAATCAGAAAAACACTGTTCAATCGCCATAGCTGATTTATAATCCCATATTTTCTTATTGTTTTTACCTTGAGTTTAAAAAAACACAATTGTTAAGTTTCAAGTAAAACTCTAATAAAGAACTTGGACATTACTATAATACCAAAAAATACAGTATATTTAAAGAGTTTTATCTAATGTACTGTACTATATACACAAAAATAAATCAATGTCTCTTCAATTTCATTATAATAAATAGTTACAAATACAATAAATTAAATTAAAATTTTTACTTAATAATTAATACTAGTAATTTTAATATGACAGGAAACCTATTACTTTACAATAAAACAAACACGTATAACACAGAAAATGACATTTTATGACAAAAATCATTTTAAGTAGTAAACATAAATTACCTGCTTTTCACCATGTAACAACATGATACAGAATAAAAATAATCTATGAACTATCACAATATATATATACAGACAAATTTTGTAAACCGGGCATCACTTCCAAGTCCTGTTGGTTGATCCAACAGTCTAAAATACAGACACACTTCGCAAACGTGGCATTACTTCCAAGTCCATTGGTTGATCCCACAGTCTAAAACTACAGACGCACTTCACAAACGTGGCGTTACTTCCAAGTCCTGTTGGTTAATCCCACAGTCCAAAACTACAGACACACTTGGCAAATGTGGCGTCAGTTCCAAGTCCTGTCAGTTGATCCCACAGTCCAAAACCAGAGACACACTTAGCAAATTTAGGGGTACTTCCAAGTCTTCTTAGTTGAACCCACAGTCTAAAATTACAGACGCACTTTACAAATGTGGCATCACTTCCAAGTCCCATCAGTTGATTCCACAGTCCAAAACTGGAGATGTACTTTGTAAACATGGCATTACTTCCAAGTCCCGTCGGTTGATCCTACAGTGTGAAACTACAGACACACTTTGCAAACGTGGCGTCAATTCCAAGTCTCATCAGTTCATCCCACAGTCCAAAATTACAGACACACTTCACAAAAGTGACATTACTTTCAAGTCCCATCGGTTGATCCCACAGTCTAAGACTACAGATGCACATCACAAACGTGGCATTACTTCCAAGTCCCATTGGTTGATCACACAGTCCAAAACTACAGACGCACTTTGCAAATGTGGCGTCACTTCTAAGTCCCGTCAGTTGATAACACAGTCCAAAACCAGAGACACACTTTGCAAATGTAGCATTACTTCCAAGTCCCCTTGGTTGATCCCACAGTCTAAAACTACAGACGAACTTCACAAATCTGGCGTCCCTTCAAAGTCCCATCAGTTGATCCCACAGTCCAAGACTACAGACGCACTTCGCAAATGTGGCATCACTTCCAAGTCCAGTTGGTTGATCCCACAGTCCAAAACCTGAGATGTACTTTGCAAATGTGGCATTACTTCCAAATCCCATTGGTTGATCCCACAGTCTGAAACTACAGATGCACCTTGCAAATGTGGTGTCATTTCCAAGTCACAATGGTTGATCCCACAGTCCAAAAATCCAAGACACACAAGTTAAACATGGTGTCACTTCAAAATCCCGTCAGTTGATTCTCCAGTCCAAAACTACAGATGCACTTTACAAATGTAGCATCAAACCACTTATAGTAGTTTTCCACAGTATTAGAAGATAGCCCAAGAGCTAGTGCTGTGTTCCCATAGACATAATCACTTTCTAGCCTTTCCATATGTAGCGCGATATAGGCTAATTCATTTTGGATGGGGATTTTTGTCTTTATGTAGTAACCATATTAGCCTTTTTAGGCTTAAAAAGCGGGTTAATGCGGTTTGCACAATAGTAGGTTTCTATTTACAGTGGGGTCTAAAAACGCAGTATGTATATATTAAGGATGTAGGTGGGACGCACTGCGTTTAATATTTGGTAACTAAGATGACATCAAGAAGGTACATAAAAGTATGTAAAAATAGGTATAATAAATACCTTTAGGCGCACTTAAACTGTTTATTAATTGATATGTTAATGTGTATAATTTAACGTTGCAACAGCTTTATCGCGTAAATTTTAGATTTGCTTCATAGGAGGCTAAACTAAAAAAGGCGCATAAAGCTAGAATGTTAATACTAACTCATAGGAATTATATAGGCGACACATGTTTCAGATGTAAAAACCTCATCAGGGCAGATATTAACATTCAGTAAAGTGTTAATAAGAACACTAAAAATTAATATGCACAAAATTGTGCAGTGCTCCAAATGAATTTAGCTGCTTGGGCAGGCGGACGCTACGTGGCTTTTGTGTTGTCACTAGAGGTGTGCGTTAGATTTCACACCAAATGAGGACATAGCTTCACCTCTGACGGGGTTTGTGTGAAATAATCAACATGTAAGCTCTCTCTCTTGTTATCCTTGGTATGGATATTAATCTCGCCTTTTTTGGCAAGTTTAAGTGAAGGGGAACAAGTGTGGGCACAACGGAAACTTTATTTTGGGGTAGAAAGTTTTTCTGTGCGGAAAATAAAAGGAACACTCACAAATGGGGCTAAAAGTTGATATCACAGAATATGAGGAAATTGAACGTAAAGGAGAGGACAAGGAATAAACAAAGAAAAATGCTGTATCATGTGCACGAGGTTTTTTAACCTCGGTAGGGCTGGCAGTTATAGGACTTAACTGTGTAAGGTACCAGATATGCTGGGGCTAAGAGTAGCCCAAAGCTGCAAGGTAATTAGTACCTTGGGAAATGGCAGCTTTAAAAAGAAGGAAGGCCACGGTTACCAGTACAGGGGATGGCACATGATACGGAGAATTAAAATCCTTGGTATGGATATTAATCTTGCCTTTTTTGGCAAGTTTAAGTGAAGGGGAACAAGTGTGGGCACAACGGAAACTTTATTTTGGGGTAGAAAGTTTTTCTGTGCGGAAAATAAAAGGAACACTCACAAATGGGGCTAAAAGTTGATATCACAGAATATGAGGAAATTGAACGTAAAGGAGAGGACAAGGAATAAACAAAGAAAAATGCTGTATCATGTGCACGAGGTCTTTTAACCTCGGTAGGGCAGTTATAGGACTTAACTGTGTAAGGTACCAGATATGCTGGGGCTAAGAGTAGCCCAAAGCTGCAAGGTAATTAGTACCTTGGGAAATGGCAGCTTTAAAAAGAAGGAAGGCCACGGTTACCACTACAGGGGATGGCACATGATACGGAGAATTAAAATGTGTTAATTCAGATGTAACTGTGTGGGATATTTGACCAATCCTGCCGGTCGGTCGTGCATTTCAAACCAATTTCAAATAATAAAGATCAAACGGGAACTCAAGCAAAGAAAAACGTCAAGGCTAAAGGCTTGTTCCCACTCCAATTCAAGTTTCTTCTGGCCAATCAGGCAATGTTTCAAGTGTTTCAACCAGCTCAGTTTATCCAAATGTGTTGGCTCATATTTAATCAATGCAAAAATCTAGGATGGAATTCACTGCAAAAATCACCAAGAAACAGAGTGACGACATGAAGTCACTTTTTCAAGCAGTAAACCAGTCATCGCCAAACAACTCAATCCAAAATCAAGGAGTTTCTAACAACCAAACGTAAATTTATTTTAATACAAAACTGCCCAAAGTCAAGCTATCTACTTTTGATGGGGATATGGTAAAATGGCCAACATTCTGGGAATCTTTCAACATCAATGTTCACAGCCAACCAATCCCAGATCATTAAAAAATGGATTATTTGTGGAAAGTTTTGAAAGGGACTGCCTACAACAAGATCAAGCGACTAAGCCTTGGAGCCAAAACTTATAATGAAGCGCCACAAACTCTTCAGTCATTCTATGGAAAAAAGCGTGCCCAGTGGGAATGTTTGCATTCTCTGTCACACGTTAAAGAAAACTTGAATTTGAAAACCTTCCAAGACAATTTATTAGCAACTGTTATGGCTATGAAACAACTTTGAATTAGTGACGTCGCTTTGGATGGTTATGTTCCAGAAATTTTGAAAAAAATCCACATTTTTTAATTATAGAAATGAATAATGGAAAATTGCTGACTGGTCAAACAGTTGACGAAATAACTGTTAATAATGTTTTGAATTTTCTTAACGGTTACTTAAAACTAATTAATATTTCTGGTCACAAACATTCTTCCAAGATGGAAACAACAAACAAGCCGGATTCAAGTCAAAACAATGCAAACCCATCTTCAAGCGGACGAATTTCCACAGTAATGGCGCAAAATTTAAAAGAAAATACCAGAATGTCAAAAGAACGAAATGAAAATAATTTGCGAAAATATGTTTTCTGCAACGGCAAGAACCATTATAGTGATGACTGTCAGCGAATTTCTTCTTTGGGTGATCGACGCAAGCTGTTTTCTGCACAAAAACGTTGTTTCAATTGTTTACAATTTGGTCATCAGGCAAATCAATGCAAAAGACAAAAGCACTGTTTTCATTGCAAATTGAAAGGTCATCATTTTGCTATGTGTTCAAGCAGACAGAATGGTGGAACTCCAGCCAATAAAATGGTGGAACAAGTCAATGAATTCAGAATTCAACTGATCAAAAAGTCTTAGTCTTGGACACTGAAAATGAACACGTGAATGCAACTGTTA
>JASAMX010029412.1:0-21789 GCA_030248175.1 Microlaimidae sp. YZB2_3
TGTTGTTTTGTTTTTGTGGTTGTTGTTTTTTATGTTTGGTGTAACGTGTGTAATTGGCAAGACCATGTTGGTTGTTGTTTGTGTTGTTTGAGTGTGGTTTGTGGCATTTTGCATGTACCCAGTGTGGTGTGTGTGTGTGTTTGTTTTTGGATTGTATTAGTATTTGTTTGTTAGTAGTGTTATTGTTGCATATGTTACATGTGCCATATACTACTGTGACCCTGGGACCAGGGTTGGTTTTGACGTTCCCCGCGCCCAGTATTTGAAGCTCCAGCCAGAACGCGGGTTTCGTGTTGGAGCTTAACAAAAAGGTGCCAGATGGCGTCTGGTTTTGATATGGTCCTGATTTGAAGACGAAGCATTGAAAGATGTTGTTTCGCTTCGTTTTGCATTCCCACCACGTGCAGGCCAGGATACTGGAAACTTATAATTATGTTCTTCGGCGCCATGGCAAAAATATTTAAAGATTTAGACCCATCTTCTCAATATTTATAAATTACTTATTAATCACGGTAGATAAGAATTTGATTGGTTAAAGTGACCTTTTAAACACATTTTTTTAATTAATTACATGTATAAGTGTAAATTTGCTGATTTATTGGGTGTTTAAAATATGACAACTAAAGTATACTAATATGATCGTTATTTTGACTGCTCCTTTATTTCTTTGTTTCTTCGAATCACTTGGAAGTTTTTATTACTCATATTTTTTTAACGAAAATATAAATACATAAAACTCAATTCTTAACGATATTCACGGCACACCGATAAAAATTTTGATTAAACTGACACCCTAATCTTTAAATAATAGACAATCCAAAAATTGTCTATAAAAAAGGACTGTGGACTTGTGAAACAGGCGATATTTTTGCGATATTATTTTTCAACACATACTGCACATTTTTGCTCATTACTAAAGACAGTAGGGTAACTGACTTAAATTCGTCAGACTTAATTTCGGCCACCAGCTGTTACACGATAGTCAAAATCCTCCCATTTAAAAGGAAATTGTTTAGTGTTAAAGGCCTTCACAAAGTTTTGACTTTATAGAATCATTTTTAGCTATTTAAGGCTTGGGGAAAAATGGAGATCTTTCATCCATTGGAGATCCATTTTTTCCCAAGCGCTAATTAGCTTAAAGTGATTAAAAAAACAGCTCCTCCCACAACCATTCCCACAGAGCAAAGCGTATATGACGTAATCACGAATACTATATGACATTTTGAGGGTCCTTAAAATCCTGACGTGTTTTTTTTGCCTTGTGCAAACTTATAAAGTAAAATGGTTAAGGCTGGATAGATTGTTATTTCATCCATCTAACCATACTCAGTTCATTACATAACTTTGCGCAAGGTAAAAATAACAACCGGTGGTTGAAATTAACAAATTTAAGTCATTTACCCTACAGTGCACATTCCTGCCGACTGCACTATCCACCTAAGAGTGAATTTTTTGCACAGTTCGCCGCCCGCACGTGTTGCGTTTTTGTCGCTCATTTGGAAATTAAGCCCGGCGTTTTTATTGTCCTCGGTTTTCGTTTGCACATCGTTCTCACCACGCCATAAAGAGTCACGATCGGTTAAAAATCCGCGTGACCCTGGCTCATAATGTTTTACAATAATATAAGTGTTAAAAGTTTAAAAATAGTCACAGTTACGTGTATTTTATTGTGATTTGGACTTATTTTGTCATAAAAATCAGGACATGTAAAACCGAGAAGTAGCCGCGGACGCCCGCGGAGCTATTTCCAATCCGCGCTAATCCGCCCACTTTCCATTGTCCGGCCCGGAGCTTTGAACTGGGAGATTTCACCCCTGAAAAACCATTTAGCCGCATCCTCCTTCTTGGTGGCCTCCCACCTGCTCCCGCGGCGTTCACATATAACGTTGTTTCGTAAATTTAAAGTCAAGTGCCAACCACTGAAGAAGCTCTTACTTAAGTTTTCCGTCTGCCAAAAAGCAAACGCGCATTAACTCTTTGGGATTTTTTCGTCCAAAAAGCGTTGCAAATCCGCAGAAGGTATTCCGAGTCACTGCTACTCAGTGTGTTAAACTCCACGTCAGTGGCGATCAGCGCCAAGTTTAGTACTGAGCAGCAGCAGTGAACTGCTTTGGAATTCTTTCCGGAAAGAATTCCAAAGGGTTCAGCATTGGCTGTGAATTTAAAGACTGCTGAGTATGATCTGTTATTGGCTGTGGCTGTGACACATGTGACTTCAAAGTAGTGATTACCATAAAATATCTTGCTCCAGAGCTCCGGTCATTTAAAACGGTGGGAACTCCGAATTTCATCCTGTAAATTAAGGATTTTAAGATTATTTACCTTGAAAATGTCTTAAGTTACTCTATTTAAATTTTTAGGACTATTTTTATTTAATTACTTTAATAGGTTTGCCAAAATAATTCATGGCATCAATATTTATTTATTAATTAGTTAGTTAGAAAGTAGTATAAAAATAAGGTGAAACATTGAAACTCCGGGAGTTGCTCCGAAGCTTCGCTCCGAAGCTTCAGTTGGCGCACCAAAATAAAGGTGCTAAGCTTAAAATTTTCCTGATAACAAAAATGTCCGCCTTGTGTTGTGTTTCTTTTAATTTTAAAAAAATTTAGCAACGACCACTTAATTTGAAGATCGGTTTTATTCTAATGGTATTTCATAATTATTATATTAATTAAGGATCATTTTTTAAGCAACGTTTTTGACAAATTCTTTCAAAAAAACCTAACTAATTCATAGAAAAACGTTATACCAATGATTAAGCCTTTGGGCTAAACTTATACTAAAAAGTTACACATTTTGCGAAAATCTAGAGCAAATGTCGGATAGTTTTTTCAGTAGTTTTTGTTTCCAGTTATTTGATTTACAAAAAATTGCTGATCAAAACCATTTTCATTTATTTTATTTGACGTAACCTAAATTTTATAATCAGTCCATAATTTGTTTGTTTATATATATCACAAAAAATAGCTGTTATAGTTTATGGTGCTATCAAGCAAGACTAATGATATTTATGACTAATCATGAATAGGTTTCGTTATTTTATACATATTTGATAAAAGAATTGATATAATTATATCTATAAAAACATGTGAAATTAGATGAATCAGAATATTAATTCAAAACGAATAAAAATAAATCTATGTTTTGTTTAGTGATTTAATTTTTTAATATTGCAACCGTACTCCAAATAGCAGAAAATCAAAAAAATATTGCTCGAAACGAAACGCTTTGTTCAGAGCCGCGCTTGCACTAAACGAAATTACAGATTTGATGTATTTCCACCATTTAAAAATCAGACTTATTGGATAATATATCAGTTGTAAAGTTATTTTTAAACGTAGTTTATGTACGTTAATGAATAAATGGTGCTAAAAAGCGGACAACGGAAAAACTCCCGGCCAGCTGATGTGTTATTGTTGGAATGGGCGGGGCAACGGCAGCAGATCGCGCGAGAGGATATCTTCCTTTTTCTGTCCACCGTCCAGAAACGAAGGTGTCCCTGCGGTGCGACCCCGATTTAAACCGTTAACTATCCAAGCAGGTTTTCACGGCCATAAAATGCTTATCTTAATTTTAATTTATGCTAGTTTTTTTTCTTTTTTATTATATCATGAACTATGAACCTATCAGCGTCAAAAATATATCAATTGAACTTTGTATAGTTATAACTGAAAACAATTGCAAGTGCTTTTAAGACCAGGCGTCAGGAGAATTCAATAATTTTTTTAGTTTGAAAAATTTATGACAGCGTTTATTAAAAGTAAATGACTCGTAATTTGGCTCTATTTTGGAGTGATTATAATGATTCGTTTTTAATGTTTAACTTAGTATTTATACAACTTTTGTTCAGTAATAAAGTGTAATTTACTAATATTTTAATTTGATTATTCCATGTATTATTATTCCATTATTATTATTATCAACTTTTTTTCTACAAAAGTAAATATTTTTGTTAACTTTAATTGTAAACATAAATGATTTTGGAATTAATTAAATACTGCATGTCCCATATATGGTTAAAACTAAAAAAAACCGTAAGATTATAACTTAAAATTCTTTTTTTGATTTTAAGAAGCTAAATCATATAATTAACGAAACGGAAAAGGCTAGCATATAATAATGGCAGCATATAATAAGACCCAATGTTTAATCATCAATGAATTAATAAATTATGAAATGAATGAATTAATTTTAATTTGAATTAATTTTTACATGAATGAAAATGAACAATTTTTTTTAAATATTTATTATCATTAATTTTTTTCTAATTTATTTGTTATTTTTGCAGAAAACCGGGTAAACACAGCAGGCTATTTCTATAGTCAGCCACTGGGTGGGTTATCCCCATCTGTTTCCACTTCCTTTTAACCCTTCCTACTTACTCCTGACCCTTTTGTGTTCAGATCCTCATTGAGTATTCTTAGTTCATGTTATCCTCTCTTTTTTCCTCTGAGTCTTCTTGTGTAAATCGACTCATAACACCTCAGGCGTCGAAGTTTTTACATGCTTCCGGAGGAAATAAAAGTTGTTTTTTTTGATTTAGTATGATTTTAATATTAAACAAACTTGCTTTTCCTTTACAATTGGTTTTACGCTATTTTAAACGATTATTACAAAAAGCTGATTGCTATATAAAGGCAATTAATGGCAAAAGTATAAATATTAGTAGTGTATGTTCAGTGTGGGTTTTGTCCAAAATACGTTTTATGTTATTTTAAATGATTTCTGAAAAACTATTTTTATAGTTTCAAATTAGCTGGCTGATTCTAATGATATATGTAGGCTTCTGAAATTACTTGTAATATAATAAAATTAAAATTAAAAAATATTATTGTAAGAGTTGTTATTATAAACGTGTTTATTAAATTTGTAGCTTATTCAAAAGAAAATGAAGGTTTAGACTCACTCGTAATAGGGTCATGTTTAATTAAAGTTTGAGATTGTTTGTAAACGTAATTGTAAGAAACTTTTAACCATCACAGAATTATCATGGAAGTTTTAATCATTAAAAACTTTAATTAAAAACTTGACTGAAAAATCAATGCATGAGCTAAGTTGCGGGTTAGGTTTTATAAAATTATTGAATACTGCTTCACTGCCTCAATTTCAAATTTCAACTTTTCTTTTTATTTTGAGGTTTTAATTACAAGGTTTTTCTGCTAAAAATTTTGCGTTTAGTATTTTGGCATTTTTGACAAGATAGGTGATATTAACTGCCGGTTAAAAATTTGCTTCAAATAGAAAAAACTTTTTACTAAGCTTCTGGGGTTCGTTCGCTCCGGAATCGTCGGAAGCTTCTGGAATCGCGCAACTGAAATTATCTGGTTTGGATTTCAATATTTTTAATGAAGTAACAATTTTCAAAAAAGAGCAAAAAAACTACGGGAAGAAACGTAAAAAACTCCAAACACTGTATCACTAAGCCCTAATTAAACTAAGGGTAGAAATTTAAAAAAAAACTTTATTAAATATCGTTTTCTTGCTTGTAAAATGTATTTACGTAAGTATATCACATTAAAAAATTTATAATATTATATAATAATAAAGAAGTAATTTTAAATCTTTAAAAAAATCGTGTGTCCTTCATTTGCTTCTCTATGCACAAAAATATTTTCCCGTTTTTTTTTTTAACAAATTAATTTTTTTATTGGATCGTTTCTTGTAATTGCTTTAAAGTCAAAATAAATCAATTTATTCTAAGATGACAATCCTATTGAAGTTAGGTATTAATCTTTTTAATTTACTTCAAGGTCGCTGGGAATCGCGATTTACACTCTAATCCGAAGTTTAAAACTTCAAATACGATCGCCGTCTCAAGAAACAGAAGGGTGCCGCCTAATTTATAATTAAGATAAAGAACGATAACATCCAATCAAATCAGCGCAATAATTTACGCGTCACGTGTCGTAAATTTATTTTAAAATTTCAGGCCGTCCCACTCTTTCACGTTTTGATCACATTTGCGGATTTTAAAGAACGGTTACCGATATTTATAATGTAATGATATACCTGTCATTTTCGCTGATGGGTCTGAGATTCCTGTGTTTTGGCGTACTAAACTCAAAAGTAGCATTATACCTCAATAACAGTACTTTTTCGTGGGGGGGGAGTCACTATAGTGGATTTCCAAAGGAGACTGGAATATTTAATTAAAACAATGAGAATAGACGTTTTGATATCCAAAATTAAGTTAGAAATGACTATTTTAATTATTTATTATAAAAAACAACTATGTTTTAATTGTTTATCATACGAGGTATATAATGCTTTGGTAGGCACTTAAATAATCTAAAATAGTTTTGGTTTTTCCATAATTTTTTATTTATTTTTGTAATCAGTCATTCAGAAAACAATTTTCGTAAATATATTACAGTCTGACAGTTAAAACGAGTTTTAAAAATTTTACAAAATTATATTTTTGCTTTATAAAAAATCAAAATCAAAAAAAGTCACATAATTATTGCTAAATAAAAAAAAATAAAAAAAGTATTTTTTTGTTTTTTTGGGCGGGTATCTTTAAATTTAAATTAAATTCGGTAAGAATTTTGATGGAACTTTGTAGGAAGTTAGTTAAAATATTCAAAAATTAAGGTATAATTTTTTTCCTATTCTAACCACCACTAAACAAGTTAGTTTATTTTTCCCATTAAAAGTGAAATCAGTAAAATGAAATGATATTCTTAATTATAACCTCAATAAGATCTAAGGTTCCCAAAAACTAAAGGCAAAAGGCTGGAGGCTTTTACATTGGATTTTAAAGCTCTCCAACATTTACATATTTGTTTTTCCTTTTTCATTCATTCATTGAAACAATTTAAACAACCTTTGTTGTCAATATTTCGCTGATCTAAAACTCAGCCTTCAAAAAAAAATCGATGAACCTTCCGATATATTAATGAACGTACCTATATATTTATTATATTTTTTACGCAACTAAATTAATACTTCCTTAATCCTGACAGTTTCGCTGTTTTCTCTTCCTTTTATTAATCCCCTGTTAATGGCTGACACCTGAAAGTTTGCCCTTTTCTGTTGGTTCTCTACTACGGTCGAACGTCATAATCCAGCAGACCAATGACGCAACGGTTTTGCCCTGGTTTTCCCTAAAAAGAAATAACTCGTATTGATTTTTTGTTCTCGGTGAAGCAAATTTTGGAATTTTTTTATTTTTTAAAAGTTAATTAAAATTTTTATTTGATTCTTAAACTTTTTCAAAAAAATGAGTTCATACTTTGAATTGCGAGCAACACTTTGCATTTAAAATAGTAGCTTATCTACCCTTCACCTCATTAGATGGGTCTTTCATTATTTATCCAGTTAAGGAACCTTGTTAGTTTTTGGGATTTTCAGCCAACTTCTCACACTAGATTAACGCTTGGTGTCCTTTTTCAGTCATTGTTATACCAAATTTCTGGTCATTTGAGCACTTAGACTCAGTGTTCTGGGTTCTGTTGGCACATTAAAATTTTTAAAAATTATTTTAAGATAATTATTCACCATTTTTTGAACTACTTTTCAATTATTTTTAACTGAATAAAATTCAGTTCATTTCTGTTTGCGTATTTCTGTTTTTCTTTTATTTTTAAAGTTTTTGGTTATCGATTTTCTGGACATATTGTTATTGTGGATTTTTAAAGACTTTGTACTATATTTTTCGTATTTATACGTGTTAAACTCTCTTTATTTGCATAATAAGAAACAATTGTGTGAAATTTTATGACAATTGATTTGCTTTAAGCAATAAGATTTATATATTTCGAAATATTTTTAGTTTAATTTCTGTCAAAGAAAAAATTTAACGCTATAATTTTATACTGTGGAAAAACTTATGTATTTTTCAGTTTAAAATGTGACTGGAGTTATATACTCCAGTCACATTGCATGTAAACTAAGAAATATATTATAAGTTTCTTAAATTTTTGTTATGGAGAAAACTCCAATAGTTTAAGTTTCACAGCAGTGCGCTGTTTCATAAATGTTACTAACATTTGATTCTTTGTAAATATTTACAAAGAAATGAAATCCTATGTTAAAGCATAGGGATTTTTGCAATTAATATTTGTGCAAATTTTTGGTTTTTTTATAAGTTTTTTCAAAAGTCTATTGCATTTTCATTTCTTTGTAGCTTTCTACAAAAAAGAAATGGACTTCAACAAAAAAACAGCATGTTGGGAACTTTTATGAAACAGCGCCCAGGCAGTAAACATTGGGTTATATTTATTTATAATTTATTAGGTTATATTTATTTATTATTTATTTATATTTATTTACAGTTATAGTATATTTTAGATATACCGAGGAGCCGAAAAAGTGCAAAGTCAAATTTTCCAAAGATTACATGGAGAAAAAAATGGCTGCACTGGCCGGAGTAAAAATTGAATCGTTTTCCTGTAATAAAGTCAGAAACGTAGATGTGAACCAAAACTTCAAAAATAGCTCGGATGTCAGCCCAACTTACGAGTATTTCGGCTTGAATAAAACCACAGTGAGTAAATACTTTAAAAAAATTATCTGCTTAATTAACACTTTCCGCTTTATCAAAACGCAAATTTGGAATACAAACTTTTACGTGTCAACGATGGTTTTTTTTCTTATTTTGCTTAAATCATTCGTTTTTTTAAACGCACAATTTACAATATACGTTTTCACTGCTTAGGGAACTGAAAAATTAAAGTTTGATTGTAAACAGTTATTTTTTGTTAGTTAAATATCGCATAATTTATTGTGGTTATACACTAATTATTAGTCGTAAAATACGCATAATTGTCGTTTTCTTCCAATATCTGTAAAACTAAGTTTTAGTTGCCGCGAATGTTTTCAAATGTTGCTGATGTTAGTTTGAAAAAGTAAGATTACAATTGGAAAAATATGTGCTTGAAAAGTATGTATTAAAGTATACGTAAAAAGTAGAGTTCTTACGTTTTTTCTTGTTCAAAAGCTAAAATGGTACCCGATGTGTCTGAGAAAAAAAAACACGGTTTCTGAAAAAATATACATATAGTATTCGATACCAAGTAAAAATGTTATTACTTTTTGCTGTAAGACGCTTTTCATACGGCAGCAAACAACAAGAACTTAAAGCAGGGAAGATATTTTATGTTGAATTATATAAAAGCTTGATGCACAATTCGGCAAATGATTGTTATATTTTTATATCTCTAGCATGCAATAAAACTCAGAACTTCAATATTTCTTCCGGAATCATTGGAATCGATTTAAAACATAATTTTGCATCAGAAAGTTTTAGTTGAATTTCGCATTACTATTTAATAAACACTAACAAAAAGTCCGTATAATGAATCATTTTTGATATTATTGGTGACAACAAAGGTGTGACATAATGAACGACTATATTGTTTTGATACCCGAATCGTTCTATTGTTAGCTTCCTAAATTGATTGATGAGAACCAACTATTGAAATTGTTAAAAACCCGACCCTAAAAGCGCTAGTTCTTCTTCGAATGTACCCCAGTTTCGATAATGCGCTAAATTTAAGTGATGTATTGTTTTAGTTTTTTGGTGAAACCTCATCACTTCGGGTTGAGAAGCAAATTTTTGCAATAGATTGGTTTTTATTACCTTCAAAACTTAAAATATAATCTTGAAGTTCTCTTAGTTGAACCTTTTTTGATTCGTATCGAAAGCAGATTTTTAGGCGCGTCTGGTGTTTCAGAGTGTAAGGATCAGTGAAACTTGAAAATAAGCAGTCAAGAACGTAAATTTTAGTATTTAACAGCAATAAGACCCTTTTCCTCCTCGTCTAAGACGCATTTTTTGCATGAAATCCTTTAGTTTGCTCTGATAGAGCGTTACATCGCCTGCAGTTACTAAAATGTTTCCCATTGAGCAAAAAGCGTTATATCTCAAAAATATTTAGCATATTATGCTCTTTCGTTGTGAGATTTCTTTATTATTTATTCGGGGAAAGACTCTGTTTAAATCCAAAGCCAAAGTTATAAGCATACTGGGTACGGCTGCCGAAGCCCAAAACCTACCCCAAAAATGGCAGAGCAGCGATTAGGTTAGGTTTTGCTTAGCTTAGGTTTTGCCTACTCTTAGCTTAGATTATTGCTTAGACTTAGGTTTTACTTAGGCTTAGCTTAGATTTTGCTTAAATTTAAGTTTTGCTTAGGCTTAGCTTAGATTTCGCTTAGACTTAGGTTTTGCTTAGGCTTAGCTTAGATTTTGCTTAAACTTAAGTTTTGCTTAGGCTTAGCTTAGATTTCGCTTATACTTAGGTTTTGCTTAGGCTTGGGCTTAGGCTTAGCTTAAATTTTGCTTAGGCTTACACATAGCTTAGCTTTTTCTTAGGTTTAGGTTTCGCTTAGTTTTAGACTTTAGGCTCTAGTTTTTGCTCAGACTTAAGTTTTGCTAAGGCTTAACTTAAGTTTAGCTTCGATTTTGCTTAGGCTTAGCTTAGCCCCTAATGTTTATTACCGTTTTTGGGGTAGGTTTTGGCCCTTCGCGGCCGGGTTGTGATTTTAAACCAAAATTGTCGGTTCAAGCCTGGTCGGGCGGTAATTTTTAGTGCCGGCGGGCCGGGATAATGAATAAAATTTTTTAAAAAAAATTTGTTATAGTGAAACACGTATTTTTTATCTGTTAGCCGGCGGGTCGGGCCGTAAAATCCCAGCTCGCTTACAAGTCTGGCAGAAGCAGACGATAAAATCTCAATTCATAGTTTGGTATGCAAACGAAAAATTTCTGAATCTTCATTTTCCGTGTTTTAAAGAACTTTTTGTTTATTCTGCAGTAATTTTGACCTGTTGCCCTAAAAAAACATAACTGGCAGCTGAGCGCAAACCCTTCATACCGCAGCAACAATGACAACTTAATGATGTAAACGCCCGCGTTCACTATCCAATATCCACTGTCACTTATATTGCCTTTTTCGAAAATTTTCTTTAGTTTACAAAAAACAGTGTTTGTGTTTTGCGCAATTTAGACAAAGTAGGATTCCGCTGAAAAATAATTAACGTTTTTAGTACACTTGTGTCTATTAAGCTAAACTTAATCTTGATCCTAAACATAGTTTCTATTTATATAAATATATTATCTTGCAACATGCAAAATTTTGATTTTCAAGGTTATAATAATTTACTGTTATTTCAAGATTATGAATATTGCGTCCTTGGATGGGCACTTAACCCTACTTATTAGTACGTCAGCACGTAAAGGCTGAAAAGAAAATCCTCTACGGTTTTTTTTTGGACATGACGGAGTGTTGTGGGAATGTTTCAAATACAATAAAAAAGAATAAAGCATATATTCAAAATTAAATATAACGCTGTAGTTCTATTTTATAAACAGAAATCCACTAATAAATTTCAAATGTTTATAAGAAAAATCTTTTTTTTTTAAATTGTAATTGTAATAGGTTTTTTAATCAATATTAATGTAAAAAATGATTTTTCCATCTATGTATATCTAAAAAGGTGTCCAAACTAAAATTTTAATAGTTTAAATATATTAACTTTCAGGTTTATATTCAAATTTGTTTTTTAGTCGCGAAAAACAGATTAAACCAGAAATTGTCACATACACGTTAGTCAAAACTCTCTCATTTAAATGGAAGTTGTTTGACAATATAGAATCACTTGTAGCCATATCGCTTAGAAATCACTTTTAGCCTAATCGCTTAGAAAAAATGGAGATCTCTCGTTCATTGGAGGTAAATTTTTTCCCAAGCGCTAATTGGCTAAAACAGCTCCTCCTACAATCATTCTCGCAGAGAAAAAGATATATGACGTGATCACGGATATTATACATTTTGAGAGTCCTTAAAATCCTAACGTGTAATGAACAGATAAAAACTAAGAACTTCACTTAATATTTGGAGCTTTTACTTTTTATCTGTTTTTTTAGTACGATTTGGTTTTTAATTTTAAATTTAAATATTTTTTATTAAAAAGAAAATTGCCTAAAGATTAATTCCATCGGGGTGAAATTAACAGGGTGTTTAACTAACCACTGCTTCTTCAAGAAAATATTACGCGCAGAGAAACATGTGACGCAACTAAATAACAATTGGTTACATAACGACTCCCGACTGTTTTTTTTTATTTTTCTTGGCTCGCACGTTTATTCTTTATTTTTTGCTGACAGAGAGCGGTTACGCCCTTAATTTCAGCCTGGAAGACTTTAGCTTTTAGTCAATTAGTTTTCATAAGAAGTGCAACTTGCAAAACAAGTGGTTATTATTATGTTCCGTGAAAAAGTGCTCGTTTACAACTAATTTATCCTGTGTATTTTTTTAGCTAGAAGTGATTTGATTAATGCCAAAATTGATTCCTTTGTTGGTGAAATATAATTACTGAATTTCTTTCGGAAGGCTTCAGTTTTGAAAAAATTTATACATATACATATCATGAATATTCGCATAAAATGTCCATTTTTATTGGAAAAATTTTACAATTTTAAAATTAAAAAAAAACATTTGCTTTAAGCAAAATTTGAAACAACTTTTTAAACTATTCATGCGATGCCTGCTCAATTCAAAATAATGTAGCATTTGTTTTATCCTTAAAATATACATTATGTTTTTTCGTTGTTTACACAGTTGTTCTTATCTTTCGATGTCAAAACTTTTATAGTATCAAACATAAAATTTTTAAATCATAAACAATAACTTTTTAAGATTATAAAAAATAAAATTTTGCGTAGAAAACCATAAACAAACTTCTTTGTGTTGTAAAAGCGTGGGTGTGACTATAATCATGAGAAAACCTTGGGACATCGTCTGATTTTTAAATTTTGATTGACATAATGGACTTATAGTTCGATTTTTTGAACTGATACGCGAGCTACGTTCCAAAAAATATTTATAATTAACAATGTCATAGGTTGCTTTTTGAATTGTATATCCATAATAATTGTAACAATAATTTTGCACTAAACTTTTTTTCAAAAATAAGTGAATATGAAAGAATTTTCAGGTGATCATATTTCGCTAAAATACGGCTAATATCGTCGTTACTACAGCAAAATGAGCCACTGTTCGTATAAAATGTGTCTGCCTGTAACTCATTTTAAATTTATACAAGAGTTCTATTAGTGTATAGCAATATATGGTAGCTTATACTCGGATATAATTATTGTCTAAATCAACCCTACCGTTGCGAAAATCTGTTCCCCTGAAATTTTTTTTAGTCTCACTTATTTTTAAACAGACTTTAGTTTTGTCAATGGCAAATGGTAATCATATTTGTTTGGTCATTTGCCAATATTTGTATTTTTTATTTTTTATAATATAATGATATATTTTAAGATTTTTTATGCTACAATATTTTTTTGTATATTGTTATGGCCAGAGGAATTTTTATTCTGAAATGTAATTTAATCAAAAATTTTTTGCTAATTTTATATAAACACGAAGTGTCAAGGCGAAAAATAATTTTTTTACCACTGAGTAAAAATGCAAAAAATGCAGTATACGGAATTTATCAAAATGAAACTTTAGAATTAGTGTTAATTATTAGTTTATTAATATTAGTTTTGCAAAGCCATGCGACAGAAATATTTGTCATTAAGATAGACTTAAAATTTTTCAAACCGTGATAAAACAAATTGAAAGGCAGCATAAAAAACTCAAAAAAGCGTCTCAATTGTTAAATATTGATAATAGTCAGCTATAGAACTGGCCGGCTGTTAAGATTTATATATGCATCGGGGCAAGTACAGTCAAAAAGATTCGCTTAGACAGGATCAAATTTAGCTATGGAATAGATTTTAAGTAGGATGTTAAGCTATAAACGTAGGTGAAATGACCGTCAAAAGTTTTAGGCAACCTATTTTTATTAAGATTAAAATGATGCAAACCTGCAAAAAATCACATTATTATTTTTTTCGATGTACAATTCTGGATTCATTTATTTTTTGAGTGCTTATACACCTTTGTTTGCATTGTCGACAACGTGTGACCAGAGGCAGCCCCTCATCCAGCCATTCATTACGTCTCATTCCACCCATCCATTACGTCCCATATGTTCAGCTGACAGCGCTAACGTGCTGTTTGATGTTAATTTGTGCGATTGGTTCTGACATTCCTGAGACAATGACCCTCGTAGTAAAGTGGTCCTTTAGCTCCCTGTCCTTCCCACCAATTACTCCCGTTTAAGGTGAAAACGAAACCGGTTGAAAAGGATATAATTGCCAACCGGCGTTGTGTAATACAGTTGTGTAAACAGTGCGGATAGAATATTTTAAGCAAAATATAAATAAGTTTTTGACATTAATCTACAGATTTTTTGGAGGTTTTTTCGACCAGCTTTTTAAAAAATTGATTACCATTCCAAATCGCGTAATAGCATATTTTGCTTGATAAATAGTATGTTGTAGTTCTTGCTGTAATTACGGTTCATTTGGGGATTCGGTACATTATAATTTAATTTAAACATTATTAGACTAAAGATAAATTCTATCAGGGTGAAAAAAGAAGAGTATCAAAGTAACCACTCGTTCTTTGAAAAAATACCACGTGCAGAGAAACACATGACGCAATTAATAATAATTGGTTACATAAACGCTGAAAACTTTTTTTTTAATTTTTATCGCTCACGCGTTTATTGTTTATTTCTTCCCGGCGGAGAGCGGTTACGTCCTTAATTTCAGGCTGGAAGACTTTAACTTTAGTTGTTGTATCACTTTAGATAATAAAAAATAGTTTTAAGTTTTACCGCTTTCTTCCCGACGCTTAGTTTACGATAAAGGTGATAATATTTAATTTGCTACAATTTAAATACCTAAAAAATAATACGCTTTTTTTGGTTTTTTTTACACGGTTTTTAGTGCAGATGCGCATTTTGAGCCATTTCTGCTGCAAAACATTTTTAAAACTATTTGCATTGCTTGAAATCCCATAAACAGATTTTTAGGAAAATATAAATTAAGATTGGTAATGTAAAAAATTATTTTCCATTTTTATAAAGAAAAAACTAAAATAATCAGAATTTCTAAGAACGTATCAGGCAAATGTAATTATGTTTCTTTTAAAAATAACCAAAAATTATAAAAAAGAAAGACACAAAGAGGAAATCACCTTCTACTCCCTTCCTCAAAATGTCCGGTGTCCTTTGTAAATTTATTCTAATAATGCTTTACGTAAGCCCTTTGTTCTCGCCAATATGTATTAATAATTTCATTTTAAACGTGAAACCAGCTGCTGGGTCTAAAATTTATCCGATCGGACAGCGATATTAGGTGACTAATTCGTCCTTGATGATGATTTAGTACGACCGATGTTAGCTGTCTTTTTTAATACCGAAAAGCCGTTCGGGTTTCAGATTGAGAAATTCAGTTAAACCGCACTAAATGTATTTATAAGTACACTAAAATTATACCGACGTAACCTTAAAATTTAGAGTAAATTTCGGTAAATGTAGGAATATAATAATATAGTTGACGAAGTAACATGACTCCAAAACGATTTAGAAATAATTTTCAAAAATTAAATTTTTATGTCACATAGATCTAAACTCTTTGTTAATTTTCTATTTTAAATTTTAGTTTGCTGACATTAGCCGTGCTATTCATAAAACTTTTTGACCCGGTCCACTTCGGACTGGGTCCGTTTTGATTATCAGAAAGTGGACTAGGTCCGTTTTTCCGATGACAAAACCGGACCTTTCCGATGATAAAAACGGACCCAGTCCACTTTTCCGATGATAAAAAGGGACCCAGTCCACTTTTCCGATGATCAAAACGGACCTTTCCGATGATAAAAACGGACCCAGTCCACTTTCCTATGATTAAAACGAACTGCGACCGTTTTTTACGCAGACCGTTCTGCTTAAAAAAAAAGTACTTTTTAGGGGATTTTTTGGGTGCTTCGGGCGATATACATTTAGGAATGTGATTTGTAAAAAACACTCCTTTAAATTTTATTAAGTAGGCGATAAACAATGATACAACATTCATTCAATCTAAAGTCTAAAAGTCAGAGATTTTCCCTCATTTTTTTATTTTTGTCATTTTGATCGTAAAGATAAAAAGTATTGAGTGAAGATTTTGTGATTAATTATTTTTAATTTTAAACCTATCAATTATAATTTAATACAAAGATACAAAACTAAAATAGAGACAATTTTAGTAATTGAAAAGACAAGCATTTATATTTTTATTAGTTCTTAAAATTTTGTTTTGAAAAACGAAAAACTTTTATATCTTGATTTAAATTTCGAATGTTAACCATATAGCACAACAGATTTAGATTCCAAACAAAACCATTTTATGTAAAAATAAAACTTTATGAGAACAATTAGTTTTTTTTTAATATTTCCAAAAAGACGAAGCTTTCAAAGACAAAAAATAAACCTTCTGTCTCTTTGTAAATATTCAAATTTCAAGCTAATTTTCGCTTAATTTGAAATGTTAAACTTATCGACGGAAAGTGTTAAGCGTTGATTTCACGATTATATGGATGTTGACATGCTAAATCTGACCGGTTCCGACCTACTTCCGTCCATAATTGGCCCTATCGGCTATATCGGTATCTTCATACGGCTAATAGTCCTCTTGTTTGCATAATTTTACGCTTATTTGCTTCCTTTTTCAGGCGAAATAAGTCTAATGCTAACGTAATTTGTATACGACCCTTCAAAAACGAATACTCATAATTATTTTTATCTTAAGCAAACAAACGTTTTAACAATCGCATTGTTAAATTACTTAAACAAGATTACACTTTTTAAGGGGTTATTGTTTTTATGATGCTTATTTGTTGTTATGAAGCTTATATGTTATTAGTTAATCTTTTTTAGTTATCTCATTTTTTTAGTTTTCTGTCATTGACTTATTTTTACTTTTATTGACTTGTTATTTTAAAGTCCGGACTGTGAAAATTTGTTCACACTTGAGCCTAAACCTGTTTACGGCTGCGAAATTCCATTTTTGTGGCTTAAAATTTCCATATTGGTTTAGTACTTCTAAGTTCTTTGTCCCAGAAGAAAGTCCTATGTACCAAGGTGTTGATTTACTATTCGTCATAATAAATTTTTCGAGTGGTTAACTCTAGTCGTTTTTTTAATCCGATTCATATTATTTTATCATTCTTGTGATATGCCTCAGGCTTAGGCTTAGGTTAAGGTTGTCGGTGAATATGGTACCAAACATGTTTAGAAAAAATTCGTTAGGTCCAAAAGAACTTAAAAGTCTGCAATGCAACCCAAATTGCTACTAAATTTAAGTTTAAGCTTCTATACTAAAAATTCTGAGACTAATTAAGCCTTAAATCAAGCTAGAAAGGCCACAAAATCTAAAATTTGTTGCTTTCTACTTCAATTCTCAAGTCAAAAACAATAGTCAAAACCCTCCCATTCAAACGAAAGTTGTTCAGTGTTAAAGATATTCACAAAGTTATTACGTTATGGAATCACTTTCAGCCAATTAGCGCTTGGAAAAATTAAACTACAATAAACGTAGAGATCTACAATTTTTAGCTCCTCCCAACCGTTCCCATAGAGCAAAACATATATGACGAGATCACGAATACTATATGACATTTCAGAGCCCTTAAAATTCTTACGTGTTATTTTGTTAATTTAATCAAACCCGCTGTTTTGCTTTAAAAAACTGACAAAGTGCCGCGAGTCAATTTTTATGTGGTTAGAAATCAGCATTGAGGTGCAATACCAAACGGTATTCCTACCCTCCAATATCATGCTTCAGAGTTCCGGCCATTTAAAGCGAAAGGGACTTTGGAGCTTCGCCCCTTAAAAGTGCGGTGCGGAGTCAAACGTTTTGTTTTTGATTTTGATAATTTTTGTGAAAACCTTACCCCTGCCACCAATAGCCCACAAAAATTTTTTCAACAAAATTTCTTCCGTGGTTCAGGAGTTATGACCCCCCAAAGATGGCGTTTTTTGACAATTCTGTACGTGCCGGATTGCTCAATGGGTATAAAGATTTACCTTACAAATTATACACTCAAAGAGAGTGGCTATTTTCTACTTTAATCTGATACCTTGATCGTTAAGATTGGTGCGATATTTGTCGAAATATTGCGTTTCCCGTACAAAAAACCCGTAACTTTTTCGTTAAAAACACCAAACGACGGCAGTTATTTTTGTGAAACTTGCCCAACCTTTCTTTCCTTCACTTCGTGTTTTTAGCGAAATAATCGAGGTTTTTTTGTACAAAAAACGCAATATCTCCATAAATACTGCACCAATCTTAACGATCAAAGTATCAATTTAAAGAAAAAGGTAGCCGCTTTCTTTAAGTATTTGTAACTTAAATCGTTTTATTCATTGAGCAATCTTTTACGTACAGAATTGTCAAAAAACGCCATTTTTGTGGGGTGTACATATAACTCCTAAACCACTAGAGATATTTTGTTGAAAAAATTTTTGTGGGCTATTAAGGGCAGAAGTACGGTTTTCTCAAAAAATTATCAAAATCGAAGACAAAAAGTTTCACTTCGCACCGCACCTTTAATCATGAAAAATATTTAAATTTACTTTATCTGCATCTTAAGATGATTTTTGTGGTTTTAAATAAGTTTTGGGAAAAAAACTCAGTTTACAAAAATAATTGACAAAATAATCTATTGCATTACTTTTTAGTTATTAATAAATTTATTACAGAAATAAGGGCTGAGCTGAGCTGGGCATCTGGGGACTTTTTGTTTTGAAAAATCCCTCTTTTAGAAACGCATCCACCCGTTACCAAGTTGCGTTCAAAATAAAATTTAAGTTTTACGTCAAATAAAAACGACTATCTTTCCTCCATTCATTAAGTCGCCACTATCGGGTTGAAAATCGCCGGAGGACCGCCTTACTGCCCGCTGATTTTTGTTTACTGGTCCTGGCTTAATCCCATATACATAAAGCTGTGTCAACTGGTGCGCACCTCTAGACCCCAAGGAGGCGGCGCTCAATTAGCTTTGTGTGTGTGTGTCTTTTTAAAAAGCAGATTGCTCTACGGCGGCTTTTTTAAAACTATTGTCGAAGATTTTTCCCCACCTCCTTTTCGCTGTACGCTTCAACACCACGCAGAACCGGACTGTTCTAATAAAAAGATCCACCAATCGTGAAAACATTTGGTAATTGTAGTAATGTTCTCCGGAGCTCCGTTTTTAGGAGCTCCTGAGCAACCTCCGAAGCTCCGGAACTCCATCCTATACTTGTGCTAATTTCATAAATAATTGAACATTAATATTTTGTCAAATTCTTTTCCATAATGATAATTATATTTAAAATGACACATAAATGTGTTTTTTAGTGGATAAGATGTGCGCTTAAAATTGTTTAATAAATTTTACTACATTTTTATCACAGTTGGCTTGGGCTAAGGCCAATTTTTGCTTTTTTTAAAAAAATTTTTAGTATACCGTTACAAAAATTTGTACCGTACTTTTAAAAGGGCAGCAGGACTAAGATTGCTGAGGCGATATTTTGAAATTTTGGTGTTGTGTGATTTTTTTTTCTTTGTCTTTTTGTTCGGAAATTTATATTTATTAAATGCGATAGGCTTGGCTGTAACTGGTCAAGTCGGATGGAGCAAGTTTCGTCCCGTTTGTGATTCTGGTTAGTTTCTACAAGGCTTTCGATAACAGAGAAAACTTAATTATGTTCTTAAAACTGAAAAAGATAGGATTAGTTGATAAATATTTTTTTAATTTAAAATATTTTTACTTTTTCACAATGTAAACTTACAATGCTTAATTTTGATTACAAAAGGTTTGTTTAAATATCTAAAAGTTTGTTTTTGTTTTTATCTTGCAAAAAACACAAAAAGTAAACTTAATTTGTCATTTTTTATAAAAGTTTCCTGAGAAAACATAAGAAATATCGAAATGTGATTAAATGAGATTAATTCTCGAAAAAAAACTATTCACATTTTCTCATATTTCAGCTAACTTAACATTCATCCTGACTATAGTTTCAAACCGTTGTTTTTTTGCGTTTTATTTTGGTATACATTCATGTTTTTATGCTCAAATTTCCTACTAACATTATCTATGTCAATCATTTGACTGTTTCTTCATTTTTATAATGCAATTTTTTTAAATAAAAATATTATTATACCATTTAAAATATAATTAATCACGGTTTTACATATATGAGATAATTTTATCATACACGCAAACAATAATAACTTGGATAGCATTTAATTTTTTCTAATTGATTGTTCGTTTAATTTTAACAAACAACCTTTTTTATTCTTTGTTTTACTGTTTTTTCTAAAAATAATTACGTGTTGTCAATTTAATTATTAGGGGTTTTTTTCGTATGCACACAAAATAATCTAACCCAGACCTGTTATTCAAACATAAAAAACTTTCTTCGTTGATTTACAGGAAAGTGAACCTGTGTAACTTTAATCGGAACTTTGGAGTTGAAAATAAATAAGAATTTTAAAGCCGATTTTATATAAAATTTAGAGTCCTCATTTACAACCGCAAATCCTATGTTTTCCCCGAATTCCAAGTTTCCCACTTACAGATCAAGACTTTGGTTCAATGGAGCCGAGGCAATTTAAAATGGAACTTGAAACCAAACATAGGGAATTTGGAGCCGTAAGATTAGAACTTAAAACAGTAATTTAGGAACTCGGAACCGAAGGTAAAATTCACTTAAACCTGACTTAAACCTAAGCAACGTCTAAATTTAAGCCCAAGCTAATTTTGTAATTAAGGGCTGCAAGTTCCAATTTTTACGCCTCCAAGATACTGGAAAATTTTTAACGGCTTGAAGTTTTCTTCTTGCGGCTCTAAAGACCCTTTACCCAGATTAATTTAGCATTAACCCTACAACTTTTACAAAATTGTTTTTGAATAATTTTCCATTAAACTGGTGAATTAAAAAAACATGGTTAAATTTATAGTGCCAAAATAAATTTACGCGACCATCACATATAAGCGTACTATTTTATGGGTCATATTTCAAGCTTGCATGTTGATCCTCAAATTTCATTTTTTCGTTACGGCTTCGCTTTTCTGATCTAATAGCTGGTGTTCATAATTCATTATAGCTTATAAAATTGAAACGATTCAAGTTTACAAAATTCTTAAGCTTACATAACCTATTTAGTCAATTTGTAATTTCTCCGACTGACAGGTGTCCGTATTTTTTTTTACTATTTATCTCAGAAGCATTTTTAATAAGTCTGATTTATGCTAATTGATAAAGCTTCTGGTGTTGGTTTCTGAAACAAAAATCTTTAAAAAAATATCCAAAGAATTTTTAATACGTTCCCCGAATCCAGCTCGCAATCTGCATACGCACCTGATAAAAACATTTTTTGTTTTATTGCCTGATTTTTTTTTTCATGTAAACTTCCGTATATTTTTGGACCACAAACGTCTATATTTAATTCAACAATTTACTTTAATTGAAACGTCAACAATTTAATTTAAACGAAATAAACCAGAAAAAAATGACTGCTGCGTCTTTTTGGTATAATCCAAAACAAATGCACGTGTCTTGGGTATGCTTAAATTTTAAAACTTTACATATTTATTGTTTTTTTTTTATTTATCATTTATACACTTTAATTTCATTTGCTTTCTTCGTTATAATGTTAGAATAGTTTTACGGTCATATAAGCAATTTTAGTTTTTAAAATTCCAAACTTCAGAAAAAAAATTAAAAATGATTTATTTTAACTATAAACATGAATTTTAATATTGTTTGTTGTTTATTTTTTAAAAAAATAGTGGTTTTTTAATTAATTATAAACATCATTACGTAGGTATGGATTAAACTCCAAATAGAATGTATTTAAATTAAATTAAGCTAACTTCAGCTTAAAAGTTTGTAAAAGATTTCAAATATATGGCAATATATACT
>JASAMX010029417.1:0-10866 GCA_030248175.1 Microlaimidae sp. YZB2_3
CTTATTAATTTGAATCTTTCCACTACTTTCTAGTTGGTGTAAATGTTTTGTACGTAACGCCTACTATCAGACAGACAGATCATAAGCATTTTAAATAATCACTACTGACAATCAGCGTTTTTAAAAACGCATTACAAAAATGCGTTTTCGAACGATTTTTTAACTAAGAATAGGGTTAACCTTATTATTAAACTGTAGGCAATATGTGTTTTGGTGTTTTAAAATCTATTTAATGTTGTATTTGCAAAAAAACTTAAAAACCCAAAAATCCAGAGTTTTAAGTGAAGTTATGTTTTTGTTTTCTAAGTATCTATCAATTTAGTAAAACATTATAACACCGAGTAAAAAAAAGCGTAAGGTGCGACACCAAGTGTACAATTAATATAACAATAACAATTTTTTTGGGCTACTTTAGGGCTAAAACAACAAATTTTTTTTAGAACTGAAAGTAAAAAAAAGTTTAATTATTTATATTTATCATTTTGTGATTTTAAAATCTGAGTTAGGTATTTGTTTATTTCCTTTAAAACTTCCGCCCTGTTTTTGTATTTTTTAAGCATATATTATTATGTCAAATTTTTTTTGTGAAATAAATTTTTTTAACTTAATTAAAACGATAAAAAATAGTCTCAGGTAAAGTAAGTTAAAATCGTTTCATTCAATAGGCGTAGCTCTGGAACTTCCTCTTCCTCAAATGGCTTTAGCTTTGTAGCATTATATTAAAGGGTCGAAACATCTCTAGTGTTAACTCTTCTGTACATTATAATAAACAACTTGTGTTTTTGACGTCAAATACAGTTTGTACCTAAATTTTTTTCAAGCAAAAATCAGAGTTTTCTGGTGTATTGCAAAAGTTTGCTTATATCAGTTTTGAGAAAAAAAACAAAATTCGGTTCATTTAAAAAAGGGTCTTGCATTTCTTTTCTAATTGGGTTTTTCACCCTAAATGAAATAAATGTTGCAGAGCAATGAATATAAATACAAAACTAAAACTAGACGTTTCATCTGCGTCAGATTTTGTTGTATGCAGAATAAAAGCCCACTGATTGTTCAAAATTTCACACAAGTTATATTGATTTAGGCATCATTAATTATACAAGAAATAACAAAAAGATGAAATTGGAGAAAATAAACCTGAAAAAGATTAACAGCAGAAATTGTTGCAGCTGAAGATAAGTGTGGAAATTTTATAAAAGGATAAGCATTGTAAATGTGTTTTTTTTAAAAAGATATTATGAAAGGAGGTAAACATTGTAAACCGGTTTTTTAAAAGATGAACTTTGAATATTTTTTAAGTAGAAAGTTTGAATGGGGACATGAGCGAACGAACTAAAATTGTGCGGTTATCACATGTTTCTTTAACAAATTAGAACGCAGAATTTTTTTGATTACCGCCTTTCAATAATAAAAAATATACAAAAATTAATCAGGACACAGAAAAAAAAAGCGCCCCAAAAAAAAAAAAAAAAAAAAAAAACCCCCCCCATTTTATCCCTATAAAAATTTCCATTTTTGTTTCAAATTATAGTAATTTGATCAATAATTGTTAAAATAAAGTGTTTGATCTTTACTATTAAACGGTTTATGTTGAAAATTTTAAACTATTTTGATTGCTAAATATTTGATACAATACTTCAAGTCATCGAGGTCAGTTGGGTTTGATTTTCCTATAGTCTCTTATATAGGCATAGAAGTAAATTCGTTATAGTCTTGATATTGTTTTTTGCTTTTGTTTTATGTTTGATTATAAGAAATAAAGGAAAAATGAAAATCCTTTATTAAAATAAAAATTATAGAATAAACCAATTATCATGGTTTATAAGATACAACAATAACACTAAGAATTGATAGGATTGGAATTTTTTCTACTCTGTTACAATGAATGTTTAAAATATGTTATAATTATACTACATAATATATTCCAACGAAAATAAACAATAAAAACCCAAATTAAAATTATGTATGTATTATAATTTTATTATGGTTATTATGTATTATTATGATTACACTACAATTACATTATATATTTAAGATAATAATAAATGATATATAAATTCAAAGAAAAAATGAAAACCGCTGTTAGTACAGCTACGAAGAGGTCCATTTTTCACTATTTTTTTTCAATGTTTCGTGTGAAATAATCTACAACGCCCGTCAGTCAAGAACTACTATAAACCTTGCATATATAAAAAGTATGTTTGCCTTGCTTTTTTACGTACACAGTAATTTTTACGCGTTTAAATAACTAAAATATAGAGTTTTTTTCATAAAAAATTAATATAAATAGTTTTAGGGTGGTTTTAGGCCCTTTATTTATACTTTTGATGTTTGTTTGTTAAGAAAAAATGTAAAATTAAAAAAATCCTCGACGGGCGCTGGAAATAAGGACCACTTTATTGCATAGACAAACCCCCAGCGCCCGTCGAGAGAAATTAAATTGAAAAATTTTATATAAGATGTACCTATTGAATATAAATAAAATAAAATAACATAAACTTATAAAAATAGTCACAAAGATTGATTCTAAGCATGAATTAAAGCTTTACGACTTAAATCAATAAGAATTTACCGACGGGCGCCAGCTTAATGTGTAAAATTATTGTTTACATGGGATTTATTTAATATTTGAAAATTGAAAAAATAATAAAAACTTTAATATCAAAAACCTTAGTCGCAAAAATGTTATATTAGTTAAATTTTTTTATTAATACCAATTAGGAAACGAAAAATTTGGAAAGTTTAAACTATGTGCACAATGTATAATCTAGTTACTCGACGGGCGCTATCGACGGGCGCTGTCGACGGGCGCTAACATCACCGCGCCAATACAATTTTGCTTGATTTTTAGGTTTTGCTTAGGCTTAGGTACTCAGTTTTTTGAATAAAGAATTTAATAAAAGTTTACCATGATAAAAATTTTGCTTGATTTTTGGCTTTTACTTATGCTTAGATAAAAAAGGTTTTAAATAGTATTGTTTATTTTTCGGCGAAAAATAGAATAAAACTTGTCTTTTGAAAAAATGCGTTTACAAAATCACATCCAAAAAACGAGTTTTCCGTATTTAATGCTATATTTTTATTAATTATAGTGTTAATTGACTAAAAAATAAAATGGTGTTTGTTGCAAACGTATTTTTTGATTCTGTTGGGACTTTCCACAAACTGTTGGGAGATTCCACAGTTGGGAGATTCACCCTTTTTGTTGGGAGATTGCTCGGAACCGCCAAATCCCCATAAAAGTAGTGTAAAATCCCCGTGGCTAAATTCCCCATAAAGTAGTGCGAATTCCCCATAAAGTAGGGGTAGGGGTAAAACCCGGACCACCAAGACGGACTGACGGAAATCGAAGGGGTAAAACCCGGACCGCCGGACCGTCGAAAAACGCAAATATCTCAATAAATACTGCATAAAATTATGAAGTAAACACATTAAATTGATGCTTATGGCATTCTGCTAAATATGTAACAGGTTTTAAAAGTTGGTTTCCCGGCCCCCCCCCCTCTATATTTAAAAAAATAAAATCTTCCGGGTTTTTAGTTCGCATGACCAAGTTTTTTAAGGGTGCAATTTTTCTAATTTCGAAGTACATTAGCTCAATCAAAACATTTATTTACAATAATTAGCTACAATTCTATATAATAAACTATGTTTATGGTTAAATGATCTGTAAAATACAGAGTTATTAAATGGTTTCTAAATACACCTTAAATCAAGACTTGAGGATCTACTGTCCAGTTTTTAATTTGAATACAAAAAACAAAAAAAAAAAAAACGGCCGCGCGTTCAAACGATAAAAAATACCGCGTATTTAAAATTTTATTTCAATTTATATTGCGAACGAAATATTACTTCCATCATGAGTTTTGCAAAAGAAGCACTGGCAGTTTAATACAGAATTATATTTATATACATTTTTAATTTCAAAAAGTTTAATTTTAATTTATGGAACATATTTAATTTTACTAATTCATGGAAAATAAACTTTCGGTAAGTGTAAGGTAAGGTAAGTAACTTTCGGTTAATAAAATAAATAAACTTACGGTAAGTGTGTCAACAAATACCCGCGTCAAGGAAACCAGGAATATTTTAATTTTTTTTAATATAAACAAAAACACAAAAATAAGCAAATAAACGTGAAGCTTGTGATCTGGAGATTGCAAAAATATCTTTATTTTTTATAGAGCTTATGTATTTCTTGAGATATTTGGGTTTTTAGACGGTCCGTCAGTCCGGGTTTTACCCCATCGATTTCCGTCAGTCCGTCCGGGTGGTCCGGCTTTTACCCCCACCCTTTCAGGCGCACAGGAACGTTAGGCGCGTCAGGCACGTCAGGAACGAACATAAGCCTACGCGTTCCTAATCCTAATCGAAGCCTAAAAACAATTTAACTTTTATCAATCAAATAGCTGCGTAGAGAAAGTTTATGTTGTTTTTAGGCTTCGCTTAGGCTAGCGGAGCCTAAGGTGGCGCCGGGCCTGAATATTCCTGTGCGCCTGGTGCGCCTGCCTGAAAATAAAAATTACCCGATTTTCGATTTTTAGAAGAAGTTAACAAGCTGAATAGCATAATGCACCCACGAACTCAAGCTAAACTAAGCAAAACCTCAAAAACAAACAAAACATTAATTTTAGTTTGATTTAAAGGTTTTGCTTAGGTTGCTTAGGGAAAATTTTTGGAAAAAGCTTGGGAAAGCTTGGCGAGGGCCGGTGGGTGGAGGGGGCGGGGGGGGGGCCTTTAGCGCCCTGCCCGATGTTACGACACAAGTAGTATAGGGAAAAAACCGGGAGGTATCGGGGAAAGTCCCAACTGAGGAAAGTCCCAACGTGGAAAGTCCCAACCAATCGATGAAACTCCCAACAGTTCAAATATTAGAAATACGTTTGCAAAACCGGTGTTAAACACGATAATTTTAAACAACCGAAAATAAATAAATGCATTAAATGAATGATAAATGGAATTATGCAATTTTGTAAACGTACTTTCAAAAATGCAAGTTTCCACCCCAATGAGAATTTTTTTTTGATTTTTGGGTTTTGCTTAGGCTTAGGAAAAAATAAAGTTTTTACTCTTCAGTTTAAAAAGCATCATTAAATACAAATTTACCATAATACAATTTTGCTTGATTTTTAGGTTTTGCTTAGGCTTAGGTACTCAGTTTTTTGAATAAAGAATTTAATAAAAGTTTACCATGATAAAAATTTTGCTTGATTTTTGGCTTTTGCTTAGGCTTAGATAAAAAAGGTTTTCAATAGATTGTTTCATTCGAAAAATAGGAAAAACTTGTCTTTTGAAAAGTGCGTTTACAAAATCACATCCAAAAGACGAGTTTTCCGTATTTAACGCTATATTTTTATTAATTATAGTGTTAATTGACTAAAAAATAAAATGGTGTTTGTTGCAAACGTATTTTTTGATTCTGTTGGGACTTTCCACTAACTGTTGGGAGATTCCACAGTTGGGAGATTCACCCTTTTTGTTGGGAGATTGCTCGGAACCGTCTTTTAGGGCATTCTCCAATTACATGGACTACTTTAGGTATAGACGAACTAACAGTTTAAATCCCTTATTTTTCATAAAAATTATCGTAAGAATAGTTATAAATGACCTAATCGTGAACTGTGGACCCTAGTTTCCCTAAGCAACCTAAGCAAAACCTAAAAATCAAGCCAAATTTAAACTTTAGTTTGATTTTAAGGTTTTACTTAGGCTGCTTAGGGAAACTAAGGTCTACACTCCACGATTCAGGTTGCTCATTTGTTTTATCTTGACAAAATTTTTAAGTTTACGTGTTTTTTTTAAGATTTATCAAAAAAACTATTTTATTTTAATTAATTGTACTTAAAAAATAAGGGATTTAAACTGTTAGTTCGTCTATACCTAAAGTAGTCCATGTAATTGAATAGGTTATACTTGAAGAATGCCTCTTTTAGTGCTTGCCTTAGCCCTTACGCTGGACCATGGACCCCTATACGGCTACGTCACGGTTCCCGGAAATTTCGTCTTCTACATCTCGTCTTTCAACATCTCGTCTTTTACAACTCGTCTTCGGAAAACTCGTCTTTTAAACATCTCGTCTTCGGAAAACTCGTCTTTTGGATGCGATTTTGTAAACGCATTTTTCAAAAGATAAGTTTCTCTTTTTTTTAACTAAAACAATGTATTGAAAACCTTTTTTTACCTAAGCCTAAGCAAATGCCAAAAATCAAGCAAAATTTTTATCATGATAAACTTTTATTAAATGATTTATTTAAAAAACTGAGAACCTAAGCCTAAGCAAAACCTAAAAATCAAGCAAAACTTTATCATGGTAAATTTGTATTTAATGATGCTTTTTGAACCGAAGAGTAAAAACCTTATTTTTTTCCTAAGCCTAAGCAAAACCCAAAAATCAAAGAAAATTTTATCATTGGGCTGGAAACTCGCATTTTTGAAAGTACGTTTACAAAATCGCATCCAAAAGACGAGTTTTCCGAAGACGAGATGTTTAAAAGACGAGTTTTCCGAAGACGAGTTGTAGAAGACGAGATGTTGAAAGACGAGATGTAGAAGACGAAATTTCCGGACACGACACCCTACGTCACATTTCCCCAGAAAAACGGTTCCCAGCAATCTCCCAACAAAAAGGGTGAATCTCCCAACTGTGGAATCTCCCAACAGTTTGTGGAAAGTCCCAACAGCATCAAAAAATACGTTTGCAACAAACACCATTTTATTTTTTAGTCAATTAACACTATAATTAATAAAAATATAGCATTAAATACGGAAAACTCGTCTTTTGGATGTGATTTTGTAAACGCACTTTTCAAAAGACAAGTTATTCCTATTGAGTGAGTACCTAAGCCTAAGCAAAACCTAAAAATCAAGCAAAATTGTATTATGGTAAATTTGTATTTAATGATGCTTTTTAAACTGAAGAGTAAAAACTTTATTTTTTTCCTAAGCCTAAGCAAAACCCAAAAATCAAAAAAAAAATTCTCATTGGGGTGGAAACTTGCATTTTTGAAAGTACGTTTACAAAATTGTGTAATTCCATTTATCATTCATTTAATGCATGTATTTATTTTCGGTTGTTTAAAATTATCGTGTTTAACACCGGTTTTGCAAACGTATTTCTAATATTTGAACTGTTGGGAGATACATCGATTGGTTGGGACTTTCCTCAGTTGGGACTTTGCCCGATACCAGAAAAACGGCAAGCACTAAAAGACACCTACCACACCTACTACACCTACTACACCGACCGACCTAAGCAACCTAAGCAAAACCTCAAAATCAAACAAAACATTAAATTTAGCTTGATTTTAAGGTTTTGCTTAGGCTGCTTAGGGAAATTTTTAGTAACAAGAGGACTTTCACCCCTCGGTCGGTCCGTCGGTGTAGTAGGTGTGGTAGGTGTCTTTTAGTGCTTGCCAGAAAAACAGTCTCGATTCGGCAAACACTAAATTCCACCGACTCCGACTCCGTCCAAAATCTACAGTAACTTACCGTAGTTTTTAACTTTATGCAAATTTTGTTATTGTTCACTTAATTATGCCTTTTTCGTGCAATAAAAATGAAAATTAGTAAGATTTAGAAATGCAGAAGTTTTTAACACCTTCCAACAATATTTTTAAAAAAATTTTTGGCGTCTGGAAAGAATATTTTCTGCATAATATATTCCTAAATAAATATTATTTTTCTTTAAGCAGTAATAAATATTTCCGCATTTTAGAATCTTTTAAGCTTTTTTAGGATTTTATCTTGATTTTTAGGTTTCGCTTAGGCTTAGGAAAAATAAAGTTTTTTGTCTTAATTTTTTCTTGCAAAATTTTGTAACATAAAAACATCTTTGATATTTGTTAGAACTAATGTTTCAATTAAAAAACCCAAAATCGTGAATCATTAACCTGAACCAACCCCTAAATTGTAAATTCACATGTAAAATCTTAAATCAAACAAAACAATCTAAACCATGTTCTTGTACTAGAATAATAATTGGAAGTTTATCAGTTTTTTAAGATTAATTAATTATATTTCATTTTAAATTTACTAATTTTATGGTTTTAAACTTAATTTAATGCTTTTTATAGTGTAATTCAATTAAAATTGTCAATTTCTAAAAAATTACACTTAAAAAAAGCTAACTTGACTAAAAAAGCATTCAAATTCGTTCATTTTGCTGAAAGTTCTGTTAATTCCGCTTAACCTGCACATCATTATGAAATTTGCAGAAATTTGAGGCGGAGTCGGAGTCGGTGGAATTTAGTGTTTGCTCTCGATTCCCCATAAGAGGAGTCAGACATTCCTATTTCCCCAGAAGCCGTTCCGATTTGCCCAGAAGCCGTTCCGATTTCCCCAGAAGCCGTTCCCATTTCCCCAGAAAACATTCCCGTTTCCCCTGTAAGTAGTCGCAATTCCCCATAAGAATCTCTCCTAGAAAAGGTCTCGATTCCCCAGAAATTTAGCAGTGGCACAATTTGTTAACATTTTTATATTGTATCTTTCTTGGTTTGTTTGATTTACAAGCATAATTTTACAACGGTCAATAAAACGCAAATTTAATACAATCCATCTAGCATCTACCAACTAGGCATTACAATAATAAAATAAAAAAATATATTTATTTATAGAAATTATTAAGTAAAAATTTAATGTAATAATAAAACATAAATATTATTAGGAAGATACCAGTTACGAAATTTAAACTCAAACAAAAACAGAAAACCGGGTGAAATATTTATTAAAACACAAAAAAATCTTTTAATTAAGGCAGGTGTTCTACCTTAAGACTCGATATAAATATTGTTCTCCAAAGTCTGGAGAACGATATTGATTATTGCAGCAAAATGATCCACAGGTGCTAGTTTTTTCAAGTCCTCTTGATTTAGAATGTTAATCTGCAAGTCGAGAAGTGGTGGCGCGGACGGAAACTTCGATTTTCAGCCCAAAGGATTTCAGCAAATATACACAATTCATGCGTTTGTGGGAAATTTTGTTGATATTTTAACTGCTGGAAAAACCGAATATGGAAGCATTTTAAGCAGTAAAAAGTAAGTAATTTATGTTAAATTGTTCCAAAAACTTCTAGTATAAGCCATAGTATTCCGTGAAGGTGAATTTTACTGTGTATAACTTTTCGTTGCGGTTTTAATTTTTTTTGATGTCAATTCGTACATGTAGTGACATTTGGATTAGAGTACTTATATTTAGGTTTCGCAAATAATTTATATTTGTATCAAAATATTGAAGCTTGCAAAATATTTGTTGATACTTAAAAACTTGAAAAAGTGCTGATTATATTTTAAAACTACAAATTTTAATCATTTAAGACCTAACAACATTGTTTTTGAGAAGATTTTTTGTTAAGTGCCAATTTTTTTATATTTTTAATTGAGAGTCGTTCTTTGTTAGATGCTATGGTTCAATAAAGCCTGGTTATTAATACTGAACGCATCCATACTGATTTCGAAAGCGCTGCTATTACCGCATTTAAGGTAAAATTTTGATTTTAACTCTTATTGTTGTGTATACCTTATGTATATCGTATAGGTGACGGGAGATCGTCACGGGTGCAATTTGAATTAAAAATTTTTAAAAGTTTTAGTTTAATTATATCCAGCGTTTTAAATAAGTTTCAAAAAAATTAATTCGTATTATAATCAAAAAATTTGCTAGAACGAAACAATTTTTAGTAACTTTAAATTGTTTGTTTAGCTCATTTGCCTCCTTCTCATGTAAAATTTGCATGGGATAATCAGTTACAAAACGTGCCACTTCCAGCTGGTGATCTAAGTACAACAAAATATTTAAACCTTTGCTGAATATTATGAAACGCAGTGGCTACAAACTCCAGAAAAAATCATGTCATTTAACCAATACAAAAGCAAGTTTATAAAGCAATAAATCTTTTTTATTATAACTAGGACCACAATATTTTTTGCGCGTAGCTGTAAACTTCAGAGCTCCGATTCTCCGAAGCAACGCCTTAAACCTAAAAATAGGTAACCTAATTTCTTTAATTATTAAAAACAACAAAGTCCCAAAAATACAGATTCATCAGGGTATCTGACTTAATTTCGGCCAGGCCTTAATTTTGGCCACCAATTTAGGGTGTTAAAAATTGGCTTATTTTTAAAACATAAAAGAAGTTAACTGGGTTAATGTTGAATAAATTGTTTTTGCAAAAGTTTTTTTATTTTTGTTATTCTGCATTATCAACATTTTCATACAAAAAGTGATTTTTTTGGGATTTTCTTAATTTTTGTTTTGTGTTTGAACTGCATCAAATTCAGAACGAAGTACAATATAACCTTAAAATATCTTCTATTTAAGGCTCAAAGTTGTTAATTTTCATGTTTTGATATTTTCTTCAAAATCACTTTGCAACGCGTTTAACTAACTGTGCATTTAAAGATTCCGTTAATTTCGGCCACCCTAAAACTTTATATACTTTATATACTACGGCTAAGAAAGATATTTTCTATTACTCATTTTCCGACAAAGCAGCAAGATATTGGAATAGTCTGTCTGAAAATATTGTCATCTCAAAAACGCTAGAAAACTTCAAAAATAAAATCAAGAATATAAATTTTCAAAACATAAATTTGATAGGTACATTAAGTATCTTTAAAGCTCTTGTGTTTCCGACTTTTTTTAACGTTTTTTAAACCAAAAATAAAAATTCAATAAAAAAGTACAGGTTATTAAAACTTGTTTTTTTAAGGTTTTGACATAATTATTTACAAAAGTCTTGCTAATAACTATTAAAGTTAACGCAAACGGGAAAAATTAAGTTATATGTACCAGGAACAATACCTAAGGATAAATGTACAGTCTTTAAAAATTTTTATTGTTCAGTTTGGCAATAATAATTATAGCGCGTTTTTT
>JASAMX010029418.1:0-14447 GCA_030248175.1 Microlaimidae sp. YZB2_3
TTCTTTGTGCGTATTTTGCATATTTCGTCAAATCATCTTACTTTTTTAAATCAAACAGATGAACCGAAGTGTTTCAAAACACCTTAGTATTGGCTGAACGAAAAACTTAAAGGGTTGATTGAATCTTTTATCAGTAACGAATACAGCGGGATTATGGCGCTTACAAGAAATTGGCCACCTACACTGAAGAGCTTTTGTAAACAAAGGGTTATTTGATCGCAATTTGGTTTTGACGTGGGACTGCATTCTACAAACTAGTCAAACAAGACTTCGCTACTTCTCACAAGCAAACAATTGAGAAAACACCCAAAAAAACTTTCACAACTTTCCGTTTCTCAACGGTCGCTTAAAATGTTCTACCAAACATGAAAATGATCAGAAAAAATTAGTGCATACTTATTTAAAATATTAATTTTCTGAAATTAATGTTTGTTGTATTTTGAAGGTTGTGAGGGTGCCAGAGTCGTATGTAGGAAACTTGAAGTCTGTAACAAATCTAAGGCACTTGGATTCGTCAAATTGGCCAAAAATTGTAGCCCAAAGCAAAAAAATAGTTTGAAATTAGATTGTCTGGGGAATTCTTTGTGCAAAGTGTCCAAATGATAAAATTAAAAAGTTCAGTTTTGGGCAATCTAGAAGATTTTTTTGAAATTTTAATAGTTTTTAATAATTTAATAGGTCGAAATACCAAAAATTCAAAAAAAAAACTATAAAAACACCTTTGATACAACCAAAATTCTAGTTTTTGGTTTTGTCTTTTGTCCTCGGACACTTTGGACAAAGTACAAACTCAGGCCTTTAAAGCTTAGGATTACGTATAGGTTTTAGCGGTTTCAAACTTTCGGTTCCAAGTTTTTTACTCGCAGCACTATCTTTCCGATTTTGGAGACTCCAATTTCCTTTGGCTCAAGCCACTCTAAATCCTTCAAATAAATCTATAATTTAAACCCACATGCAAATGATACGGACATTTTAAACGCGCTTTAGTGCTTTAGTGCTTTCATTTAGTGCTTTCATAATAGGTTATGTGAATGGTCCACTTGTTTGAGTTTCATGTTTGGGCATTAATACTACACATATGTTCTAATTATGTTAATATTAATGTTATTGAAAAAATTAAGTTAAATAAAATAATTATTATATTATTAGTGTGATTTTTTTATGCTGTGACATCGTTTTGCAGCGAAAACATGCACATAACGTTGGTATATGACATCGGATTACGTTGGTACGTAATCCATTAAAGGAGCACTGTCACAAATCAAATTCCTATAACGCCCGAACCGGACTGCTCCTTAAATACTGAACCGATTCAGCTGAAATTTAAAAATGTTGTAGCCTTGTAGTGGAGCACTCTAAATACCAAAGTTGAGTTAGGTAGGTTTGGTATTAAAGGAGCAGTCCGGTTCGGGCGTTATAGGAATTTGATTTGTGACAGTGCTCCCTTAATGCCTGTTTTTCTGAACATTTAGCTCAAAAACTATATTGTTTTATTTATTTTGATTTTCTTCTTCTTCTGCTTTAGGTAAAACACCACAGTTAGATTTTGACGGCAGATCTTTTCTAATAAATTTTTACTAAAATAATTTGACCTGCTGATTTAATTTTTGACATTCCTTTTTCTTAAAAAAATGTTATCGTCCACAATCATTAAATGACACCAAAAAATAAATGTCAAAAATACAATACATTAATAAAATTCATTACTAAAAACATTCTATTTTTTTCATTTCTGATTTAGCGTATCTTGAATTATAAACATTTAAAAAGAAAAGCTAAAAATTAAAATTTTTTTTGTCGTTACTTGCCCAGGGTAGAATTGAACCTAAGGTTTCAAGGATCCTTGTCCGACGCTTTAACCACCTGGCTACTGGCCCATTTGAAATTACTTTCGTAAAAGCTAGTTTTAAACCAACGTTTCCAAATTTAGTTGCAAAAATTTTCCAAAAAAATTAAATGAAAATTCAAAAATTTGGTTCGCTCCGTTTTTTATGAAAGTTTGGAAATAATTAGACAAAAGTCTAATCAATACTTTGAGTTGTAATTGATTAAAAAACTAATTTAGGATTTTTTTATTCGCATTTCTTTTAAAAACATCGATTTTTTTAAATTTGCATAAAATTTTGAATTACGTTTTACTCCAAACTACTTCTAAAAGTTGCCCTTTATTTTTCGTTAACTTTCTCTAAAATTGCAGCAAAAACTGAACGAATTAAATTTTTTAAATGGCCAAAAACTGTTTTTTGAACTTTAACTTCATCGAATTAAATCTCGATATAGAACAACTGGTGAACAATGAAACTATTACCGTTGGATACATCTTAATTTGAGCTTTCGATTGCACTATACTTTTGTCGGACAAAAATTAATATCTAAGTTGATATCTAACTTTTAGTAAAAATCGTGATTACTTTACCTTAAATAAATTTTTAACTTTTTAGAAGAAACAAGTTTTCGCAATGTTTTGTTCCATGTTTTTGTTTCTTTTTGTTTTAGTATGTCTCGTGAGAATAATGCGTTATTGCCAAAGGCTTTTTAGGATCGCAAGCATTCTTCTCAGCGATCGTGTCGTTCTCGAAGCCGATCGCCCGTCCGGTCTTAAGGCTGGTTTATACTTATTACAAAACGTCCTTTGGACAAAGTTCGAAGAACAAACACAGCGTCAAAACGTCCCTTGGACTTTGTCCTTTGGACTCTGTCCTTTGGATTTTGTCGAAAGGACAAAGTCCAAAGGACAACGTGTTCATACTTTTTGTCCTTTGGACTTTTCCTTTTGATTTTTTCCTTTGGACTTTGTCCAAAGGACAAATTTCAAGTAGCAATTATACCTCGTCCAAAGGAAAAAGTCGAAAGGACGTTTCGGCTTGTCCGAAGGACGTTTTGGCTTTTCTAAAATTGTCCTTTGGACTTTGTCCAAAGGACGTTTTGTCATACGTATGAATCAGCCTTTACTCCCGCGACCCTTTTGATTCACCAGAATATGTTTTATTGTTGGAAAATAAAAAATAAGAAGCGATCTGGTTCGCTTGACAGCCGCTCGTTTTTAAATTGTCCTGACATGTTCTGCTGACCTGCCGACCGTCGTCTTGACGGTTCTGCTAACCGTCGTCTTGAACGAGATTCGCGCTTCGCTGTTCTGATCGTCGTTTGAGCACGACGGTTCTTTTTTTAAATCACCTGACGGTTCTTTTTTTTAAAATCGTCAACTTGTTTAGCATCGCAGCAACTCCTTTGAGCGTCGAATTTCACGTTCAAAAAAAGCCACCGTTCGTCTGATCGTAATTTTAGGAATTTTTTCAAAAACTTTTAGCTAAAAATTGTTCTAAAAAACGTCATATATAAATCAATTTTAATCAGCCACTTTTCAACACCAAATTTTCACGCCTGTAATTTCGACCCATTATAGCAAAAATTTTGTTAGCGCTAAATTAGGATTCTTTTGTGACAAACACTTATGAATAACCAGTGCTGGTGCTTTTTTTATCGCAATTTTAGGAAGACTTTTATGTGCCAGAATCCTTTTGCGTCAACTGCGATTTTTTTCAGGACTCTTTTGTGCCGGTGGTACTCTTTTAAAGGGGAGCCGTTTCGATATAAAAACTTATTTTAACGGTTAAGAAATGTTACCCTTTTTATTCATGCTCTGAAAATTGAGTGAATACATGTAGTAATAGTTTATTTTTATAATGAACAAATTCTTTAAATGTTTTTAATAATAGACTATAGTGACGAGACAGAGTACAAAAAGCAAAAAATCGTAGTTTTCTTTGTTTCTTTAGTTTAAACTTATACTAAAAAATTGCTACAGGATCTTTCACTACGTTCAAGTGATTTAATATATCAGGTTGTGCTAAATAAATTTGGGATTTTTGATAAAACATTACAATTTTTAGAAATCACCACTAAAATAGTTTTTCCGTGAACAATGGTGTCGAAATAGCAAAAATACAATTTGAAATTTGTGCTTTGAAACTAATTTTAAAACTGCATAGATTTAGTAATGTTGTAATCGTTAAGCTATTCGAAAGTTCAAAATTTATTTTATGAAAGACCGTTTTAAACTCTTTAAATAGAAGCTTTTTTTGTAATTGAAGCATTAAAAAAGAGGAGATCAAGCGCGCAGATTACGCCGTACCTACGACGCGGCAATATTTGAAGCCGTAAAATGTATGAGTCGCTGGCTGTTTCTCAATTTTCTCCTACATATGATTGCTGGTGGTTGTCATTGTATCCTCTTTCAACGCTAAAAAATCCTTATTTTTAATCTCGGTGGTTGATAAATAGTAAAATGCTAAGATTTACGGATTAAAAGTTTAATAAATATTAGAAAAACATATTAAATTAACAAACATATTTTATTAGGTAATAAAAATTAAATATGTACTAAAATAAAATGTACTATTTATTTATACTTAATTATAACATTGAAACAATTATTGATTTTTAACAAATTTTATAATTCGATCATGATTGACTCAAAAATGACTCCATAATTTTTTAAGAATATACATGATAAACACAAACAATTGAGAAATCATCAAAACCAACTTTTCGCAGACTATTTTTGATCAATGAAATGCAGTTATCATCATAATAAAATTGAAATTGATATATTTTGCTAGCAAAAGACAATCAACGAAATTGTGATTCGATTGTTTTTATTTTTTGAAATATTTGTTTTTATTAGTTTTGGCTTGCAATTTTTTGGGAGTAAAAACTTAGTTTATACAGCAAAAAAATTGTTACTTGTAATTATGTAAAGTGATGTTGATTTATTTTGGAAAATAGTACTTTTTTGGAGTATTTTTTTATAGTTAAAACGTTACATTTCTTGCACACATGACCATTTGATAAAAAAAAATTGATAACTATTTACTAGATTATAGTTTGGTTTTTATACTTTATATTTATACTATACCTCAGAAATTTGCTAGGTTTTGCAAAACATTAAAATGTCTCCCAATAATTTGTTTTTTTTTTAAACTCCCGCCGTTCGCCCACCGAGTAATCTATTTTAAACAAATGTCTTTGTAAATGCCTTATTCTTCTTGCTTTTTGCTCAGTGTTCCAGCAGCAATTAACATTTCCACAAAATTATAAAATTTTCCACTTAAGTTATAATTTCCTTCTGTTACAATCGTTAAAAAACATTTTTAGTTCATTAAAAAATCATAGTGGAATCATTACAAGTCCTTAAACGGGTTTTGACTTCCGAAATACAAGAGCTCAAAAAGACAACAATTAGGTTTTTTCCTAAAGTAATGATTTGTTAATGAAGATCATCCTCAATCAGCAACAAAAAAATTGTCGCTGCCGAGACAGAATGAGTCATTTGTTACAAAATACAGTTTACTGGAAATGTTTGAAAACAATATGAAACACAAAACCTGATTTTCACATAAACTTGATATTATGAGTATTATCATTTGTTTTTATTTAAGGAGTACCTATGAACATGCCAGATGCTAATTTACTACAGTCCATATAGGGTCACCCCGGATTAAACCCCGGACCGGACCCCGGTCTTTTTTCTGTCTAAAAAAATGCCCGGGGTGATTTTAAAACTGATTTCATGACTATTTAATCCTAAAAATAAATTCGCATTTTTTACTATGGTTAGCAAAAGATTTAACTAACGCTGATTTAACTATAACTACATATAAACCATAAAGAATACGTTTTTTTAAGAAGACGTCAAAAACTAATTATCAAAACTATACATATACTGAATAAACATTTTTTAGATTTTATTGTCACGTAAAAATATATGTTAAGGCAGTAGTTATACATAACAAGTTAACACTTTTAATTTTTGAGATTTTTATGGCGCTGTGAATGCCAAAAAAACACAGTTATTTTTAAAAATAAATTATAATAATATTTTTTACAATATTTATACATAAAAAAGTTAATTGAAAAACTATACAATTAAGTTTTGCTTTCCAAATCTGGCTGTGGCGGATCACTCACGGAGGGCTCAATACTTTTTTCTGTCATAACTTCATAGAAATGGCACTCTTTGCCAGCTTTTTGAAGAAGAAAATAACTGCGATATGCGCGAACGAGTTGCGATCCACTGAATGCCTCTCCGACTTTTCCTACTTTCATTTCGGTCAATGGTTGGGCGTCATCGTGCATAAATATTAAGTGATCCGCCTTGCCAACTAAGGTAAATTCGCTGGTGTAATGAAGAGAAGTGATGAGCGGCAGCGCTGACATATCCAATTTATGCTGCAGAATGGGCTTCATGTTGGATTTGGTCTGCTCCAAAATGAGTATTGTGCTGGTTGTTTGATTGTACACAGCTGTGTACGGGTTGCTTCTGGCAATTGGACCTAAATGTCCTTGCAGGGCATCCATATAAATTCGCTTTCTTCTGTTAAAACTTCCAGAAATAATCCAAAGCGTATTCATTATCTGCTTTTTGTTGTCTGTCGATTTATGTTTGTAGTTTGTTGCCATTGTCAAAAAGTCAGTAAATGTCATAAAACAAGAGTCAACGGGATAGGGATTTTCTAATTCAATTATGTTCCCATATTTGTTATGAAATTCTGACCAAATGGTGATTTGATTATTTTTATTGGTTTTGGCAACCACAATGCTTTTTCTTGATGAAGAAAATAATGCAGTTGCGGCGCAAATAATTTGTTCATCGACATCGATATAAATAGAAATTGGTTTGCACTCAGCAAGCAATAGGTTTCGGTACGTTTTTCTAATTTTCACCAAAACAGCGGAGTTGTTCTGTCCTGTGAGCAAAAAAGGATTCTGATAACCAGGCACTAAATCGTGGTTTTTATTACTAAAAAAAACTTTCGCTCTAATGTCGGGCGCATCGGTAATTTTGATCTCTTTTATTTGAAGATCTGCCAGCGTCACAACTTCATAAAACACAAGTGCGTCAGTTCGAAATCTGTTATCTGACATATTTTCCTCAACACTAACTAAGGAATCTGTGCTTTCAGCCGTTAAACACGATTCTGATCGGCTTTCAACGCTTATGTTAGATTCGCTTCTGTCGCTAACACTTAAATTATCCTTGTCAATGTCATTAAAACCTGAGTTGTTTGGACCATCATGAAAACCAGTCGAAACTGGTGGCTTCTTTTTTACTTCTAAAACCGCCTGCGTGGTTTCATTTGGAAACAGATTATCAGTTTCTGTGGCTTCAGCTGTAATATCTGGCGATGTTTTCAATTGGATCTCTTTAAAATTTTTAATAGGATTATAAAATTCTTGTTTGATAATTTTAAACGAACCGGACGCGTTTAGTATACCCGAGTGTTCATTGTCTGTAATTAAGACTTGTGAAGTATTTACAGTATTGTAGGTTTCCGATTTATGATTTAATAAAAGTTTAGGTTCTTTTTCATGTGGGGAAGCTGTTTCTTTCAAACTTTGATGGCTTAATTGAAAGTTTTTAATCCCAAAATTTTCTTCTGATAGTTCATCCATACTATTATTTATTAAACTATCTGACAATAAAATATTATTTTTATTGATTTCTGTAACACTTTTTGCTTTAGTTTGTGACAAACGAGAAGTATTTAAGCATTTTAATGCAGTATCGCACTTATTTAGTTCTCTATATTCAACCAATTGTCTATTTTGAATATCTGAAAAAGATTTTGTTCTGGATTTAATGTTTGTATTAACTTTTTCAGTAAAATTGTTTTCGGTTTTTGAAATTCCCAATCTAGTAGTTTGGAGATTTTTAGAAGAATTTTGAGCCACATTAGAATACTTAGAAAAGTTTGTAAACAGTTTTCCTGTACTATTTGACGGTTTAAAAGTATTAAAATGGCACAAGAATTCTCTAAGTTTTTTCGCTTCTTTTGAAATTTCAAATAGTTTTCTATCTTGAAATGATGTACTGTCAACTGAGAAATTTTCATCCATTGTTTCAATTTCCAAAAACTTATTTTGTTCACCTTGATCAGTTGTGTTTCTTTTTGTTGCAGTAGAAGCTTCGGTTTTCACATGTAATGGATTTTTAATATTTATACTTTGCACAACATCATTTGGTATCTCTGCAGGCACATTCTCCAAATAATTTGCAGTCTGAAAGTAGTCCGTGGAATTATTTTGGGCTAAAGCTAAACGTTCCCTTTCAGAAAAATTATATTCTTGTTCCAGTGAAACATGAAAATCATTTCTACATAGTTTCCTACTGTTTGAATTATCCGAAGCTGCTAGTAGATTTTTCATAGTTTCAGTTAAATTTTTTGTGCATTCCAATAGCGTATTCCGTTTTTCTGGTTCCCTTGTCTGACAAAAATGTTCATTTTCTACCAAAGTTTCAATAGTTTTTTGCTGGTTTTCAATAGAATCTTGTGCTGTATTAACATTATTTTTGGTATTATTGAAATAGTAGGAATTATCAGAAGTATCTTCCTTTAAACTTTTTTCCCCGTTCAAAAACACATTCAAAAAAAAGTCAGCACATTTGTTTACGTCTTCAGAAGATATATTTTGTATCTTCATTCTTTCTGTTTTTCGACTCAGTGTTAAATTTTGTTGTGTTCCGCATAATTGAAGTGCTGATGTTGCAACTTTTAGATAATTCCGCTTTTGCAGGTCGTTAAAAGAGGGTCTAAGTCTGGAGGTATTATCGGTGTAACACATATACGCTTGAGATAAATTCTCAGCGGCTTTGCTGAGCTGGTTGTCCTTTAAAGTTTCTTCCAGTTTCGGCCAAGCCCAATCTATAATCTTATTGATAAAAACCTCGAATTGTTCAAAAGTCCTTCTGTCTTCGGCTATAGCACGATCGGTTTCCGCCAGAGATTTAATAGCGGAAATACATTCTTGGACTGCGGAAGATTCGTGCCAAATCTGAACATTGTGGTTTAGAAGACCGTGACCACGGCTTATCTTGTGGTCGCAGAGGACGCAAATCAACTGAACGCATTCCCCGCACCATAGGATCTGGTCCGAGTTCCTCAGCTCGAGGCAGCGGAAGCAGCGAACGCGACCGAAATAAACGACCGTTTGCGGTTCGCTTCGCGGATGTTCCTGGCGACAAATAGGACAGAAAATTTTGGTCAAATAGTGACTGGCGGCTACGTTTTGAACAGGAAAAATTTTCTGTAGCTTGTCGCCAGGAACATCGCGAAGCGAACCGCAAACGGTCGTTTTGCTTGGTCGCGTTCTCGCTGCCTGCGAGCTGAAGCTGGGACCGGTCCCCGGGGAATGCGTTCAGTTGATTTGCCGTGCTCTGCGACCACGAGATCGGCCGTCGTCGCGGTCTTCTAAAGCCGCCAAAATGTTAGATCTGGCGCGGAGTGTCCGCGGTCCGAGATGTATTTCCGCTATTGTTCTCGGCGGATCATACTATAGCCCGGAGGAGGCGGAAAGGACTTTTGAACGATTGCGTTTCGATAAGATTCGTGTTGCGCCCGAAACTGGAAGAAACTTAAAGGACAACCAGCTCGCCGAACCGCTGGGATTTCCTCTCGAGCGTATGTGTTACACCTCCCTCCGAGACTTAGACCCTGTTTTGAGCACCTCAAAAGCGGGGGGGGCGGGAGGCGGCAACATGCGGCGCTTTCAATTATGCGGAACACAACTTTTTTTAACACTGAGTCGAAAAACAGGAAAAACTGGAAAATTCAAACCCCACCTGCTGACCACATAAGGGGGAGGCCTACTGACTTTTTTTTGAATGTGTTTTTGAACGGGAAAAAAGTTTAAAGGAAGATACTTCTGATAATTGCCTACTATTTTAGAATAATACCAAAATAATGTTAATACAGAACAATTTTTTATTGTTTTTTTTTTTTTTTTTTTTGTTTTTTTAATACAAGATGAACATTTTTGTCAGACAAGGGAGAGAGAAAACCGGAATACACTATTGGAATGCACAAAAAAATTTAACTGAAACTTTTACTACTGAAAAAAAAAGAGCAGCTTCAGATAATTCAAACGGTCAAGAAACTATGTAGAAATGATTTTCATGACCCCCTAGAACAAAAATATGAGTTTTCTGAAAAAAAAAATTAGTTTTAGCCCGAAAATAATTCCACGGACTACTTTTCAGACTGCAAATTATTTGGAAAAATGTGCTGCAGAGGGCGAATGATGTTGTGCAAAGTATAAATCTATTAAAAATCCATTACATGTGAAAACCGGAAGCTTCTACTGCAACAAAGGAAACACAACTAATAAAAATAAAACGGAGCTAAGTTTTTAAAAAATTGAAACAATGGATGAAATTTTCTAAAAAAAAAGCACATCATTTCAAGATGAGAAAACTATTTTGAAAATTTCAAAAAAAACAAAAAAACTTGAGAAAATTCTTGTGCCATTTTATGTTTTTTAAATACAAGAATTCCAAATAGTACAGGAAAGTTTCTGTTTCCAATTTTTCTAAAGTATTCCAATAAGGCTCAAAATTCTTCTAAAAATCTAATAAAAAAAAAATTGTGGAAATTCAAAAAACCGAAAACAATTTTACTGAAAAAGTTAAAAAAAAAATTGGAGTAATCCAAAAACGAAAAATATTTTTCAGAATATTCAAAATAGACAATTGGTTGAATACTAAAAAAAAAAAATTGAGTGCAATACTGCATTAAAATGCTTAAAATTTCTTCTCGTTTTTCGCAAACTAAAGCAAAAAGTATTACAGAAAATCAATAAAAATAATATTTTATTTTCAGATAGTTTAATTAATAATAGTATGCAAAAATCAACATGGGAGGAAATTTCAAAGTTTAAAAACTTTTCCGAGTAAGCCGTCGAAAGTTTGAAAGAAACAGCTTTCCTATTTTTTTTAGCCATTAAACTTTTATTAAATCGTGAGCCTTTAGCCTCCAATCTTGTTTTTTTTTCACAAGTCTCTAATTACCGCACACCACAACGCGCGGGAAGAAAAATATTCTTGCGGCTTCCGTTTAAAATTATAGAACAAGAATTCTTTTATAATCCCTATTAAAAATTTTAAAGAAGATCCAATTGAAAACCATCGCCAGTGGCTTACCGAGCTGAAGTGGGAGAGACTCACGATCTGAAACAAAATGAAAAATTTCCGGCGCAGGCGGTTTTAGAAGTAAAAAAAAAGCCACCAGTTTCGACTGGTTTTTCATGATGGTCCAAACGACTCAGGTTTTAATCGAGCATTGAGGAGGATAATTTAAATGTTTAGGCGACAGAAGCGAATGAATTTTAATCGTTGAAAGCCGATCAGAAAAATCAGTAGTTTAACGGCTGAAAGCACAGGGGGGTCCCTTAGTTAGGTGTTGGGGAAAATATAACAAATAGAGCGGGATTCGAAGTAAGGGGCGCCACTTTGTGTTTTATGAAGTTGTGACGCTGGCAGATTGTTTTTTTTTCACACATGAAAGTTATTAATTTTACCGACAATTTTTTCTCACGTTTTTTTTAGTAATATAAAAACCACCATTATATTTTATAGGTTATCCAGAATCCTTTTTTTGCTCACGGGACGGATTTTTTTTTTTTTTTTCTTCCGAATCCTTAATCCTACACGAAACCTATTATGTTGCGTAATCCAAACCAATTTCTATTTATATCAAATATCAGATGAACAAACTCTTTCCGCCGCAGCTGGTTTTATTTTCTTCATCAAGAAAAAGCGTTGTGGTTGCCAAAACCGGATAAAAATAATAAGATGGCCATTTTTTTAAAATTAAAGGACGAATATGGGAAAATAATTGAATTCGAAGATCCCTATCCAAAAGACTCTTGTTTTATGACATTTACTGACTGTTGGGCAATCGCAACAAACTACAAACATAAATCGACAGACAACAAAAAGCAGATAATGAATACGCTTCAAATTCCCTCTGGAATTTTTAACAGAAGAAAGCGATTTTATATGGAATGCCCTAAAAGCCCATTTAAGTCCAATTGCCAGACCCAACACGAAAGCAGCTGTGTACGAGATAGAACAACCAGCGAAATACTCATTTTGGAGGCAGACCAAATCCAACATGAATAAAAATATGCAGCATAAATTGGATATCTCAGCGCTGCCACGTGGTGCGGGCTTTTTTTTTTTACACCAGCGAATCTACCTTAGTTGGCAAGGCGGATCAGCTTAATATTTATGCACAAGTTAACACCCAAACATTGGGCAAAACTGAAAATTAGGAAAAATACAGAAAAGCATTAAATAGAAATCGTTTAGTTCTCGGGCCAGCATATCGCAGTTATTTTCTTCTTCCGAAAAATTTTGCCAAAATTGCCATTTCTTGTGAAATCAAGTCGGGAAAAAAAAGTCTACAAGCCCTCCCGTGAGTGATACGCCACGGACATATTTGAAAAGCAAAACCTTAATCCTATAGTTTTTCAATTAAGCTTTTTTTATGTATAAATATTGTAAAAAATATTATTATAATTTATTTTTTAAAAAATAACTAGTGTTTTTTTGGCATTCGCAGCGCCATTGCAAAAATCTAGAAAATTAAAAGTGTTAACTTTTTTAATATTACTCCTGCCTTAACGTGTATGTTTTACGTGACTAATAAAAATTCTAAAAAATGTTTATTTGCATATATATGTATAGTTTTGATAATTGCAGTTTTTTGACGTCTTCTTTAAAAAAACGTATTATTTATGGTTTATATGTAGTTATAGTTAAATCAGCGTTAGTTTGGTATTGTGATAGCCATAGTAAAAGAAATGCGAATTTTAGGATTAAATAGTCATGAAATCAGTTTTGAACCCACCCCGGGTATTCTTGCAGACAGGAAAAAGGACCCGGGGTCCTCCCCCGTTTTTTCCCGGGCAGACCCTATAATGGACTGTAGTAAATTAGCATCTGGCATGTTCATAGGTACTCCTTAAATAAAAACAAATGATAATACTCATAATCTTGAGTTTTATGTGAAAATACAGGGTTTTCATGTTTCATATTGTTTTCCAAACATTTCCCTTTTTTTGTTATTTTTGTAACAAATGACTCATTCTGTCTCGGCAGCAACAAGAAAAGGCCTTGCTGATTGAGGGATAAAATATTTTCATTAACAAAACGTTTCTTTAGGAAAAAACCTAATTGCTTGTCTTTTTGAGCTCTTGTATTTGCGGAAGTAAGAAACCAATTTAAAGACTTGTAATGATTCCACTATGATTTTTTAATGAACTAAAAAATGTTTTTTAACGTTTTAAACAGAAGGAAAATACCTAACTTAAGTGGAAAATTTTTATAATTTTGTGTTAAAAAAAATAACAGCCGAAAAATATGAGCAAAAAGCAAGAAGAATAAGGCATTTTACAATTTATTTTGGGGAGGATAAAAGATTCGGTCGGCAAAAACAGCAAAAGAATTTTGAAAAAAAAAAACGAAAAATTCGGATTTAGTTTTTCCGAATTTTAGCTAAACCCAAAAAATTTCTCATTTATAATATAAATATTAAAGTATACAAACCAAATTATAATCTCAGCAAATAGTTATCAATTTTTTTTTATATCAAATGGTCATGTGTGAAAAAAAAAAAAAGTTTTAACTATAAAAAAATACTCCAAAAAAGTACTCTTTTTCAAACCAAATCAGGCATGGCTTTACAGTAGATTACAAGTAACGATTTTTTTGCTGTATAAACCGAGGTTTACTTCCCAAAAAAATTGCCGAGCCAAAAGTTAAAGTGAAAAACAAAATATTTTTTCAAAAAAACGATGCTAAACACAATCTCATTGATTGTTTTGCCGATAACAAAAAAGAGTGTCGAGAAATTTCAATTTTTATTATGATGATAACTGCATTGCCGTTGATCAAAAATAGTCTAGGAAAAAGTTGGTTTTGTTGATTTCTCAATTGTTGTGTTTTTATCATGTATATTCTTAAAAAATTATGAGATTCAAAAAAAAATCAATCAGTGATAAAAATTATGAAATTTTGTTAAAAATCGATAATTTAGTTATTTCGAATGTTATAATTAGGCTAATCCTCAATAAATAGTACATTTTATTTTTTAGTTTGTATTCTGTTTTTATTTTTTAATAAAATATGTTTGTTTTTTTAATATTTTTTGTTAATATTTGCCTAAACTTTGATATGCCGTTAGGTTAAATATTGTAACATTTATTTATCAACCGTCGAGATTGAAAATATAAAATTTTTAGCGAGGGGGGGGGGTACGAAAATAATAAAAAAAAAAAATATTTAGGAGAAAATTGAGAAAAAACCAGCGACTCATACACTTTACGGTTTCAGAATATTGCCGCGGTGGCTGTACGGGCGTGAGTGTACCGGGGCGCTTGACTCGTCTACTTTTTAATGACTAAATTACAAAAAAAGCTATTACTTCAGGAGATTGAGAAGGTTTTTCGTAGAATAAATTTTGAAATTTTTCGAATAGTTTAAAAACTATTCAAAACATTTCCTAAATCTACTGCAGTTTTAAAAATTCAGTTTCCAAAGCACAAATTTCAAATTATTTTTTTGCTATTTTTGGCGCCCATTGTTCACGGAAAAACTATTTTCGTGG